>JAOSBN010000178.1:7558636-7571245 GCA_027563595.1 Erythroxylum suave | reverse complement strand
ACGCTACCCTCGCGGGGCACGGATCCGGATATCACCATCGATGTCAGGTTCGGGTTACGCGAGAGTGGGGTGTTACAGGACAAGTATACTCTTATTAGCCTTATTGTAGACATGATAAATTCACAATCATCTCTAAAATAAAATTTTTAAATTCATCATGAAAGTGAATCTTTCAACATCTCATAACCTTTTAACCATACATCAAATGTATCAATAAACGCAATAGTTCTAATTGGATATATTTTCATGAGATTTGAGCCTTTCAAATTTCATCTTACTCTCACTACTTAACTTGAGAACCATTCTCCTATAAGTGTACATTAAAACAAATAATTTGCTCGATGGATCTGTAAACTTATATCCAACCTTTTGGATATCTCATAAGCTTTTATTATCTAATTTGGTTCTAAACTTAACGGATAATGTATGCTTTAACCAAGCATCATATCCTTAAATCATTAATTTTGACTATAAAAAGACTTAGAATTTTATATCCAATATGAAATCGTGCTAATTGTTTCAATTGAAATTATTGAAGGTAAGTTATTATACTAGGCATTGTTATAGAAGAAATAATATTGCATTATACAATATCTCGTATTGTATTTTTCTCCTTGCATAAAATCATACTATTATAAATGTAGTTATGAAGGTATTCACTAGAGATACTCGTTCCCTATAGATAACTAAAATTTTAAAATGTACCATAACAATCTCATTGAAGTTCTTCAACATTCTCAATGCTTAGTTTCTATTTAGATTTAAATAATTTGAATTTTTCAAAATTTTAAGTCAACATTTCATTTGGTACATATGACTATATTACATAGAGTCAATAGTAACATAATGAAATATAAGTATTATCCTTTTATGAATTGTTATTCCTTCTAAGACATCACATGTATAAATTTAACAATTCAATACCATCATCCTTTTACTAAAGGTTGATTAGTTAATTTTCAACTTGACAAGTTTCACAAGTTTCATATGATTTGTAATCAAAAGGATAAACGTATCCTTATATGTAACTTTATGATTCTCAGTATGGTCACAACTCTTGCCAAAACATATCTTATATGTTATTCTTAACCCTACTTCTAAATTCATATGATAATGAGTTTACTAATCCAAATCACACAAATTTACTTAATTAGAACTCACTGTCATAAAACTAAACATATATAAGTTAAAGGGGCCTTGAGTAGGGACGGCAATGGATCTAGTAGACCTCATATTCTTTTTATAAAAGATTGTCAAAAAGAAATCATTTTGTGCCTACCAGTCGAGCCACAATTTGGCCAAGCAGGGATCGGCTCTACCCGTGGCCCGATTGGGCAAAGCAGTCGCAACCTGTGACCCGATCAACTAAGGACAAAGTTGGGTCTAGCTTGGCTAGGCCATATTTGCCATCTCTAGCCTTGAATTTGCTCAAAAAGCATGGCAATAAGTAAAACTCTGGATTATTTTTGTAATAATGGAAAGTAACAACCATGTTTTCAACATATACTTAATATTTTAGTGAGGGATTTAATTTCATCTATCTTATCAAACACAAAATTGCATGTAAAATATCACAAATATAAAACATACAATTTAACATGCATCCAATGTATATATCAAACATATAAATAAAGTATATAACTTATGCGCTCATAATCAAATTATATGCATAGTATCAAGCTTCGTTTGATTCAAGTTATTGATTTTTATATCTAAAATAATATTTCCAACTCCTTAGAAAATTAAATTAGATTAAACCGATTGATTCTTGAATAAACTAAATTCCTATTCCAAATAGAAATTTATTTTGATTTAAAAACAATTTTCAATTCTAATTCGAAACTATTTCCAATGATTATATCCCCTTTAACAATTTTAATTAAAAAAACTATTCTTCTTACCTTGAACTTTAAAATTACCTTTTTCAAAATTATACAAGTAAAACATTCTAATTCAATTGTAAAATTATTTCTAATCTTATTAGAAATTGCTTTTTCCTTAATTAGACAATTGTTTTCTAATATTAAAAGGATACCATTTTCAATCAAATAAATCATTTTAAAGTTAATTAAGAAAGTCATTTATGTTATTTATTTACAGATTAATTTCTTAATTAATTAGAAAATCTTTCTTTAATAAGTTAGAAAACTATTTTCAAAAATCTTAAGAAAGCTGATTTTCCTAATTAATGAATGAAAACAATTATCAAAATTTAATCAAAAAAATCTTCTAATAAATCAAGAAATTTATTATCTATAAATAAAGAAACAATTTCTAAATAAATTGAACACTAATTGTCTAAATAAATAAAATTGAAATAAATAAATTTATTTAAGATACAACTTTCATAATTATTTAAGAAATCACTTCTCTAAATTTTAAAGTGTCTAATTAATTAATTTCAATTTAATTGAAACTAATTAATTCTAATTTTAAAAATTCTTTGCTAAAATTAAATTAGGAGTTAATCTCATTATTAATCTTAATCAAATTAAGAAAAATAATTACTTTAATCTTTGGAATTGATTTGATAATTAACTTAATTTAATAATTCAACTCCTTGAAAATTAGACTAAATTCCAAAGTAATCCTGTGTGAAAATAATTTTCAAACAATTGGAAAGCACTTTTGCAAATTTATTAGGAATTTAAACCTAGTTAATTTTAATTAAACCAATTTAATTAATATAAGGCCTAAAACATAAATAAAAAAGGAACAGTCTGGCATTGATGCCCGCATCAAACAGCCCTTGCCAATAACAAACTGTTTGGTTGATTACCCTCCTATTCCTATATATTATTTATTCCTTTGTTTGGTTTATTTTTTGACCTATAGAATAGCATTCCTAAAGATTGGCTATTCCTACATCATTCAATACCCCTCTTCGCATGCTCTTGGTAGGTAATAGATCCTCCTATTTGTACGAGAAGACTCTCTTCCCCCCACTCCTCCATGTCTGTTAGCCAAATTACGCTCTGAAATGGACATAGCCTCAGGTAATGTCCAATACTGCAGCCAACAACTCCATATTTCTTTAGAAATGTAAGGCAGTCATACACCGCCCTGTGTATCATAGTAACAAAGTCACAATAATGTGTACACACTTGGCTCTCCTATACTCTATAGATGATCTCCTCAAATTGAAAATCCCAAAAAAATTCTTTCTGAAATAAAAGGAAAAAATTCGATAAATACTTATGATGTAATAATATTTATCTTATTAATGTATAGAACTGTTAATTAAAAAAGAAAATAATAATTTTTGTGATACCTCAAACTCGTGATAGTAAAACTCCTTTATCACCTGAGAGATATTCTTCCATACATAACCCTCAGCATCAATCTTCTCCTTGAATTTGGATGTCATGTTTCTTGAGCAGGGTCCAGATGGAAATAATCTAATATCAAAATAAATAAATTTATACCATTTTTAAAATTTAAACCTATAACTTAATTATAAACGTATATGTTTCATGTATTGTCACATACATATTATTGACAACTGTCATGTATTTTCTTCCATCGAGTTTCTCAGCTCTAGATTGGCGGTCATCTCCTTCATCCGCATTGTTTACCCCCTATATTTATGTCGATATAGGGGTAGTGAATGATGTAGGGGTGGTGGATGGCACATCCTCATCTGCAAGTGTAGTAGTGGAGGGGAAGGAGGTGATTCAACTCCAGCTGCTGTACTATGAGATGCTTCACGTATATAGTAAGTGCCTCCAAATCGTGGTATAAATCTTGGTCGCATCATATTCTGTCTTCTCTTTGGTGGCATATTTCAACTTGAAATTAATATTTGATTGTATTTTGTAGAAATACTACAATTTAATTTCAATATTCTATACAATATATTGAAAAGGAAATAATTGATTTATTGAATATAATATTCAATTGCAAACATAAATTAATTGCTATCATCACTTAATTGTAAATCAAAATCATCTTCTTGTTCTGAAGAATTTGAATTAAACTCAAGCTCTTCTTTAGATCTTTGACCTAGATGCATTTATTTCATAAGCATATTTCTGAAATGCTTCACTTTCAATTCTCTGTTCTCCTTTTTCACGTGATTCAAAAACACCTCTAGGTTTAACTTTTCAAACAGCCAACCCAGCTGACTTATCTTGTCATAAGCTGGACAAAGGGACATAATACACCTAGATCACTTGCATTGCCAACACGAAAGGTTCAAAATGTCAAAATCTTCTTTGCTTGTTGATTTTAACTAGATTGTATCAGCTGTATACTTTTATACCAACATTTGAAGTTGGACACTTAAATATTACACCGCTTTATTGGCAATGCAAGGTACTCAATTTTAAGTATCTCAATAATTTTGTCATAGTAATCATCAATGCTCCCTGTATGCAAACTCCACTATTTATTGTTGCCATGTTATGACCATAATATTCTGTATGATATTTGTATCAATTAATAAAATACACTGGATATGATTTAACAGTTCACAAAGATCCATTCACAAGATCACATATGAACTTACTCTCTATTGGATTTTCTAAGACCTATAGAAAAGAAAATATCATATTAAACAATATAATGTCATTTGAACACTTAAATCTTATAATTCAATCATTTCAATATTTGTAAATGAAAACTTACTTATTGCTCGAATCATCGAGAAAAGTGTCTTCCAACTTCTTTATTGATATCATCTTGTGATTTGTTGAGTATGAGCTCATGTAATTATTCCTCGTATAATCTAAAAAAATTATTATGTATTTCAGTTATGAATAACACTAAATTTCAAAACCGAAATAATCACTTGATATTTACTGCATGAAAGGTTGAACCTCTTGACAGTTCAATAAAATGTAACCATGGGCAAGCTCAATTTCTTCCTTTATTAACATTCTTCTTATTGAACATCCACATATTCGTCCAGGATATGTGAAAATGGATAAGTTACTATCAGAATCACTAGTTCGTTCCCCATCGTCATTACGAGGAACTTTTCTTTCTCTTGTGAGAACATGCGGTTCAAAATAATGTGAACAAAATATACTAGCTTCCTATACTAAATAAGCATTACATATCGAACCTTTAACTATAGCCTTATTCTTCACATTTTTTTTCAAGTGATGCAAATACCTATATAAGCGAATAAGCTTATACAAACTTAGTTATAAGAACATGATATGACTTCAATTACAATAATTTTTGTTTAATTACGTACCTCTCAAATGGATACATCCAACAATATTGAACTGGACTGACGACCTTGTGTGCTAAATGGACAGGTAGATGCTCCATATAGTCAAAGAAGCTTAGAAGAAATATCCCTTCTAACTCACACAAAATTATTGGAATTTCCCTTTCTAGTTTTTCCATTTCAGCTAACTTAATTTCAAATGATGTTAAGCTTTTGAAAAACAAACTTAATTCTATTATTACTTCCCAAATCTTATTCGGTAGCAACTCCCGAAATGTAATTGGAATTAATCTTTGTAGAAACACATAACAATCATGACTTTTCATCCTAAATAATTTGTACTTCCTCATGCCCACACACCTTGCTAAGTTTGGAACAAAACCATTGGGAAAATTTAGAATTTTCAACCATTCACAGAATATTTCCTTTTACTTTTTATCCAAAGTGTAACATGCTCTCAAATATTTACTAGTGCGAAGATCTTTATGTAACTCATTCCTTCTACAAAAAAGTTTCAAATCAGTTCGTGATTTTTCATTTTCTTTTATCCTCCCTTTAATGTTCATAATGGTATTAAACAAATTGTCAAAAACATTTTTTTCAATATGCATCACATCTAGATTATGATGTATCAAATTAGTTTTCCAATATGGAAAATCCCAAAAGATGCTTCGCTTTCTCCAACTAAAGTTTCTACTAATGTTTGTATTAATTTCAACAGCTTCAAACTTTTTAACTTTTAGCAAACCTAATTCCTCAATCTCCTGCAATATCTCTTCAATAGCTTTGTGAGGTGGAGGAGGTGTTTTTACCATCATATTCTTAATGAATTTTTGTTTATTGCGCCTAAATGGATGATCTGGAGGAAGAAATTTTCTGTGGTTGTCAAATTAACATATTTTGCCCCCGTTTGAAAGATAAAATGCATCAAAATCATTGTCATAATAAGGACAAGCCAATTTCCCTGCTGTGCTCCATCCAGACAATATGACATATGCCAAAAAATCACTAATTGTCCACATCAAAGCTGCTCTCAACACAAAATTTTGTTTCAAAGACACATTATATGTCTCAACACCATATTCCCAAAGATGTTGCAATTCAGATATCAATGGTTGTAATAATACATCAATTTTATGCTTTGGATTTGTAGGCCCTGACACAATCACTATCAAGAACATATATGCCTCTTTCATACACATCCATGAAGGCAAGTTATAAGGAGTAATTATGACTGGCTATGATGAATATTACTGGTCGAATTAACCTAAAGGTTGGAATCTATCTATCGATAATCCCAACCTAACATTTCGATTTTCAGCTACAAACTCATAATGGATGTCATTGAAATGTTTCCATGCCAGTGCATCTGATGGATGACTCATTATTCCATTTTCTTGTTGGTGTTCATTATGCCATCTCATGTGAGATGCAGTAACATCAGAAGCATATAGTCTTTGAAGTCTCGAAGTTAGCGAGAAATAATACATTCGCTTTCAGGGTACTAACTTTCCTTTTATAGAACGCTTTTTAGGCTTGACCTTAGATTGACCACAAAATTTGCACTCTTGTAATTCCACAACAGCACCCCAATACAACATACATCCTAATTTGCAACAATCAATCCTTTTAACAAGCAAACTAAGACCCGTAATACGTTTCTTCATATTGTAAAAACTATCAATCATTGTGTGATTAGGAGGCAATGATTCACTATACTTTCCAAGAATTTTATCAAAACTATGATCAGAAATATGCCCTTCAAACTTTATGTTCAAGATACTAGCAATTGAAAACAATTGAGTCATTGTCTCACAATTTGGCCATAGTTCTTGGTTAGCTAAGTGTAGTAAGTCAAAAAACTATTTGGATTATGGGTTGGGCTCTTCTTCAAGATTTTCTATATTTTCCTAAAAGGTATAACACGTTGCATTATAAACCATTTACATGTAAGGATTTTCATTTGCATCAATATCATTTGTTCTAAATCCAATTCCCCCTTCAAACTTGTTTAAGCTCATTGACAATTGTGCTTTATTACCCTTTAAGGTGCTACAAATCAACAGTTCCCCATGTCGTGTCCACTCAAAATAATTTGGGACAAAACCCTCTTCTCAACAAATGCCCATTCACTTCATTAATAGGAAGGAAATAAATGTGTTTGCACTTCTTATATGGACATCTGATCTTTGGCCCATCTATATATCCAGATTGAGAACATGCATAATAAATAAAAGCTTTAAATCCCTAAAAAAATTCAGGATTAATGAGACCATCACATGATAATTGTGTATACATCCAAAATCTATCAACATGACTTATTTCTACAACACTGTTAATTTAAAAAGGTGATTCCATATAATCTTTTACAGAACATATAATCTTTTCACATCCCCTAAGTATTAACCAATTGAATTAATCACCTACAATTGATTTCAAAACTATGGTATTTGGCATTGTTTACACATGTGAATCAAGAAAACCACTTCTCACTGTGACTCCTAGGCTCGTGGAATTTTTCACTTATAAGCCTCACGGGAGCTGCATATATTGTCCTAGTTATTAATTCCTTAAATCATCTATAACATCTGAAACTAATTCCACATATAGTAAATACTTAGACTATTAAAGAGAAACATAAAAACTCATCAATAATTATAAGAATATTCTAAACAATAATACAAAATGAAGACCTCCTTTGCATTTACACAAAATCCAAAGGTATCATAATCATATTATTAAAGCAATACATATGGTAAATTTTAGTTCAACGACTAACCTGGATAGATGGACAACTTTATACTAAAAACGAAGAAAGATGAGCGACGCTCTTTAACATAATATAGGGCCTGCGAAAAAGAATATATAATATTTAATAGAATACACTTATTCTAATACAACATCATAAACTAATGTGGTCTATTATTTAAATAATTTTTTACTATTAAATAGACTCAAATACATTTTTTACTGTTAAATATATTTGAACTATTTTCCAGTTATTGAAATAGCAGTAAAAAAGTTTAAAGCTTAAACTCTCGGAAGATAAAACAATAATTCACAGAAGGAAGCAAGTGGTCCAAAGCTGAGTCATTGATTGGCTTGTTGAAATATATAAGTAGACTGTGACCGAATGTTGCTACTTGCAACCCTAAGCATGTTGACAAAGTGTTGTCTTTTCATTTGAGAAAGTTTGAGATTTGGTAGCTTTTTCATCAAAGATATGGTTGTTGAAATCTTTTTTAGTTTTTAGCTTCATATCGCTTTTTTTTTCAGCTTGAAATTTACGATCATTTACACTTTTCTGAAATCAAGACATATCGGAGATGAAAGGGGAAGACTATTCTATTGAATCATAAATGGCCTCTCTAACATTTTAAAAACTTGCCTTATAAACCAAGTCCAATATTTAAAGATACGAAAAATGTTCTGTTAATGTAATATTTAGTGGCTTTCAAACCAGAACCTTTATCTGATGCCTTACATGCATATGCTATACAAAGATCAATAAGTTCATATTGCATTAAGTACTTAGTGTTTATCACTACGGGATCTGTATGTAAATTTCTATTCTAATATTAATATTTAATATCTTATCACTATCGTGAGATTCTTTAAATCTTCATTAATTTTATTAAGTTGAAACTTCGAAAAGGTACTTCACTAACTTCCATTTACAAAATTTTGAGAATAAAAAATAAAAAGGAGCAAGCGGTGAAAAATTAGATACTTAGAATTTTATGTAATCTAAACACTCTTTCGTTTTTCTAAAAGAATTATTTAAATGACGCTGATATTAAAAATTTTCATGTTCTTTTTTGTTGTTAAATAGACTCAAATATAAAAATAGAATATAATAGATATTATTTTTTAAAATGTAAATTGTTTAAATATTGGTTTTTAACCTTTATGTAGTGCATTATCAACATATATATATGTTTATTATTTTTTATTATCATCATACTTCATCATTTGACATTATTTAATCAATTTTAAATTTGTAAATTTTGTAAATTTTGATATTTATAATTACAAACATCTAATAAGACAATTCAATGTTAATATAAAGTACGTTATATTTTTAGATAACATTATAAAAGATACCTAAACTAAATCAAATCTTATATAAAAGCTTCAAATTAAATATTAAAAGAAAAGTTTAATACTATAAAACCTAAAGTAAATTTTTTTATTAAAACTATAAAAATAAGTATTTACAATTAAAATTAGTGAAGATTAAATGTAAGTATATTTAAACTTCTTAATAAACATAACAAATCAAATAAGAACTTCAATTCAAGGGATTATACTCAGGCTTACTTACAACAACCGTGCACTTTGTCATGCACCTAATTATCCTATATCACATCTCTCATTGTATAGATCCAATATATAAAAATTATAGTATAAAATTGAATATTATATAGTACTCAAACCTCCTCTTTCAATTGAACATTTTCAAAAGTAGTGTGGTTCTGAATAAGTTACATAAACCATAACAAAATTGGAGTTATATGTACTCAACATGCAAGTCTCTATCTAAGAGACATTTCATCAAACAACTCATCGGCAATAAGTATTATCTCTAACATTCACACAAAACAAATGCATAAACCATAACAAAATTGGAGTTATATATACTCAACATGCAAGCCTCTATCTAAGAGACATTCTCAAACAACTCATCGGCAATATGTATTATCTCTAACATTCACATAAAACAAATGCATAAACCATAACAAAATTGGAGTTACATATACTCAACATGCAAGTCTCTATCTAAGAGACATTTCATCAAACAACTCATAGGCAATATATATTATCTCTAACATTCACACAAAACAAATGCATTTTTTCATTATGTACTAACAACAACACATGTAAATAACAAATAAACCAACAATTCAACAAAAAACGCATAAATCAATAATCATAACAAAACCCACCACCCAACACCCACCCTCCGTATACATATATATAACCATCTAATAGCTTCCTTTTTTTGAGACGAAATAAACCCAATAGAAACCTTACCTGAAAATGATACACGATGGACTAAAAACCAAGTAGAAATCGACAGAAGAAGTAACAAGAATGAGAGAAACTGATGTAACCGAGAGAGGAGAAGAAAAATAGCAAAAGGGGATGGGGGTCAAGTTAAAACGATGCAGACAAAACGACGTCATTTAGAGTAAAACCAAACGACATTGTTTTATTTGTGAATAATTCGGCATTTATCAACAGACACATCTATCCATCGATAGTTTATCAACAGAAATGATTTTCCATCGGTAAGTTATGGATGGAACATATTTCCCATTGGTATTCAATTTCACCAATTCTCGCACCTTTTTTTGCGACAAAATTACATATTCCATCACTATATTATGACAGAAAACTTGCAGGTTTATTTTCTCCCCACGTTTACCGACAAATGTCAAATCCGTCAGTAAATCAATTCACTTTACTGACATAAATAATTCTCGAAAAAACTCTTACCATCGTTAATTTGTTATTTTCTTGTAGTGCACTTCTGCTTTTGCAATTTTCTTCACCTGATAAACCCATTTGACTCATATGGCTTTATGACCCTTGGGAAGATTTGTTAGTTACCTAGTATTGTTCCTCTCAATCGACTTGATTTCCTCATCTATAACTTGTTTCCATCTTTTGCCTTTCGTAGCTTCTTCAAAGCTTAATGGCTCACTGTTGGCAAAGAGGTAATACAAATCAATAGTTACTTCTTCAGTTTCATCATAAAGATCATTAAGACCTCTCATTCTTTAGTTCCTTCGTTTGAGCTTTCACCTTGATTATTGGGAGTGGGTGAAGGAGGTAGAGTTACTTCTTGTGTTGATGTCATAGTTTCTTCTTCTTCCTCAAAAAAATAGGGAATGAAGTTATAATTGCTTTCTTCTTCTTTTTTTCCCATTCCATGCTCCATCTTCATCAAATTCTACATCGCAACTCACCACTACCTTGCCATTGCTTGGGTTGTATAACTTATAGCCCTTTAAGTTTGTGTCATAGGCAATAAAGACATGCTTGACAGTTCTATCATCAAGCTTGCTTCTCTTTTGTTATGGGATTTTCTTGTAAGTAATGCACCTAAACACTCTTAAATTATTCATGCTAGGCTTGTGCCTCCATGCTTTTATTAGCTTACAATCCTTAATACTTAATGTTAGTGAGCAATTAGATATGTAAACTGCATAAGAGATAGCTTTAGCCTAAAACTCCTTAGGCATATTCTTGACCTTCAAAATGCTTCAAGCCATGTTAAGAATTGTTTTATTTTTCATCTCTGGGATGCCATTTTGTTGTGGTAAGATACCATTAAAGGACGTCGAATTCCATGAGCTTCTCAAAATTCATTGAACTCCATTAAGGTGAACTCGCCTCCTCTATTGACCTTAGAGCCTTGATTTTATAATCACTTTTCTTTCTACAAGAGTCTTGAAGTTCTTGAATATAACAAATGCTTTAGACTTTTTCTTCAAAAATTAAACCGATGTCTTTCTACTAAAATCATCAATAAAGAGAATGAAATATTTGTTGCACTAAATGATGATGGATTAATATGTCACAAACATTGGTATGTATAAGTTGGAGTGGCTTGGTTGCTCTTGATTTAGCCTTCTTTGGAAAACTCTTCCTTCCATACTTGCCAAGAAGACATGAATCACAAATTTGATTGTGATGCTTGATTAAGGACATCCCTTTCACCATCTTCTTCTCTCCCATGTCTTTGAGGGTGCAAAACTTTAAGTTTCCAAATCTCATTTACTAACTCCATGCTTCTTATTTTATCGTAGCCTTAAAGCACCTTATATCAAATGTCGTGAGATTCAATGAACATCCTATTCCTTGACATAGCGACTATGACAATAATTGTACCATTATGATCTTGAAGCTAAAGGTAATTATTTTTCTTGTGAATATCATAACCTTTTTCCAAAAGTTTTCCCAAGCTTAAGATATTTCTTTTTAACTTGGGCACATAGTAAATTATAGTTTAGCGACGGACAATATCGATGGAATAACCAAATATTCCATCAGTATCTAGGTTACCGATGGAATATACCGATGGTCTTAAAATGTAGTTGATTCGGCCGTAGCTAACTTTACCGACGAAAACTAAGCTAGCGTTGCTAAAGTTAGCGACGGAAGGACACTTACCATCGGTAAATAGAACTAATGTTTACCGACGATCACATGTCTTTCCGTCCGTAAATTAGCGGCCGAACATTTCTTTCCGTCTGCAAATTTACCGATGGTAATCGGCACCGACGGTAATCGTTTTACCGTCGGTAAATGGTCTTCAAGTTTACCGACAGAAAAGTTTACCGTCGGTACAGACGAAAACATTTTACCGACGGAATTCCATGTGTCCGTCGGTAATGGTTTTCATTAATTTTTTTTATGTTTATATT
>JAOSBN010000178.1:7505247-7525915 GCA_027563595.1 Erythroxylum suave | reverse complement strand
CTTATTATTGGAACCCAAATGTACAGTTTACATCGGTCTTGGTTATTTTAGGGGAGATGAAAGAGTTTTAAACTAAACTTGCATTCACTAGAAGGGTCAACTTTACTAAATAAGAGAGATTAAAGAAGAGTAATGTTTATACTTTGATTTGTATTACATGCTTATTTACAGGCATCAGTGAAAGCGTCGTTGCATTCTGAATTTTGCCTTAAACTTCTATTACATCTTAATATTGATCTAGAATCTCTTTTGGCAACTTATTAACCATATTTTGTTACTAACTAACGCAGCGTACAAAGAAATGGTGACGCTAAAGTCGAGCCTCCAGTTATTTGCTGTTAAAGAGCAAAGATTTACAATTAAGTAAAGTGCTCAGTAAGTAGTCGAGTGACAAGTATGAACGTAGTTTACTGTTCATCAGTCTATAAGGTGGTATCTGCCGTTGGAATGAGTAATAATATTCAGTTGCTTAATCTGAGCTTTTATATGCGTTCCTAACTAAAAACTTTCGGAATTACATGGAAGAGAAGCAAAAGTGCATGGGAGAGGACGACCAACTGAACCAGACGTGACTATCGAAAAGCGACGTTTCATGGTCTAGTAGACACTCATGCACATGCACTGGTCTCCTAATTAAATCCCAGGTCAGTCCAACCATGAACATGTTTCTTCTTCTCTCTATCGCACTCGGCCAGTGTAAGTACACATTGTCCATTCTTATCCCACCCCCAAACCCTTTATCTACAGCTATATAAGTCCCTCGCTAGCACACTTAACAAGGCACACAACACACGACATCAACCAAAGAAAACACATCTACTTCGAATATGGCTAAGCTTGTGAGTAGCAGTATGAAGAAGAATGGCATCATAAAGCTTAAGATTGTAGCTAAGAAGCTACAAAAGAGCCTTTTACTTGGAAGGAAACAAAGTTCCTACAATGAAAAAACTGACTCAACATATGTGCCTAAAGACGTTAAAGAAGGTCACTTTGCAGTGATAGCTGTGGACGGTGAGGAGCCTAAAAGATTTGTAGTTCCATTGAGTTACTTGACTCACCCTACGTTTTTGAGACTACTGGAGAAAGCTGCCGAGGAATATGGCTTCGATCGAGAGGGTGCATTGACCATTCCTTGCCGGCCGGCCGAACTGGAGAGGATACTTGCGGAGCGATGGGAGGAAAGTGGTGGTGTTGAGGCCATCAACTGGGGTGCATGTAAACCTATGGTGCAAAGTTGTTGACGAAGAAATCCATTAGCCACATGGAGTCTTAACTTTTTGGATCAATTGTTTTTGCTTGTTCTAGTCCATTTACTTGACTAGAACTAGTAAATCTGCCAAAATATGCTTAACTAATTGTCCTTTATATATACCCAATTATTTCCTAAATTTTAGACCAGTTTGTATAACCAACTCACGTTATCTTGCCCTATATAATGGCTAAAAAACTCAACCGGTTCGGTTGATTTAGTTGGCAAAAATTTTGAATTGTTTAATTTTTTAGTTTGGTTTTTAACTTTTTGGTTTGATTAATTTTAACAACCCTTATGATTAAAAATTAATAAATTTATTAATTAATCAATCATTTTGTATATTAATAATTTATTTTATAAATAAAATAAATTATTCAAAATCTCTTTTTTAATTCAACTTCAAATTTGTCAATAGATTAATTTATTCAATCTTCAGATATAATAATAGTTGAACATTTCAAATCTTAAATCTTATGTGTTTAACTTCAGTCTATTTTTTAAAACATTGGTATAAATTGAAGTAAGAAGTAATCTATGTTCTTTTTCTTCACAAAGTTCAAGGCATTTTTACTTTCCATATGTCCCCTTTTACTTTAACTAGATAAAAAAATGTTGTTGCTGTATAGTCCAAGAACTTAAGAAAACTAGATTATATATTCACAATATGGAGGGATTCCAGAAGGGATTATTTAGTAAACGACATTTTTTCTTTCATTTGCGGAAATAGGAAATAGGAAAGAAGGAGGCCTTTTATGGTAGCTTATATAGTTAAATATACTTAATTATCAGGTCTACAAATACTCAAGTAGCAGGTTATAAAGTGAAGAAGTTACAAATCTGAAAATTAAGATTTGTTATTATATAAAAATTTTACGGTTCAATTTAAGGTAATATAACAATCAATTCTCAATTACTATGTAACTCTTTTACTAATTATTATTTATGAACTCAGTTTATAAAAATTTTACTATACCCTTTTTGTCACGTAATGAAAATATTCATTAAGCCAACGATTACATTGTACAGTCCAGACCAAGGATTAAAAAAATTGAAAATTACATGTAAAAGTAACAAGAAGAATAGTAAATAGGAACTATGGAAAAAAATCTCCTTTTACAAAAGAAATTACAATTCTAGTTTTCGTTAATCAATTAAAAATAATTAAAGAAATCAAAAAACTTAAAATAATTATAAACTGTAATTTCTTGGCTGTATAAATAACGTCTCGAAGAACAAGTGCAGTCACCCATGTCTATCTACCAGAAAACAAGTCGGTCGATGAGGGGCTACAGAGAAGTGGCTCAAATCATTATCACTGATTCATTTAAATGACATTTCAATTTGCAACTTGAAGATGTTGAATTAAGAAATCTGTTGAACTTTTTCCAGAAAGAGAACACTTTTGGACCCATCGAAACCTAGAAGCCGAAATCAGTGGGCTGTTCTGAATACTAATATTCCCCGTGCAACTTGCAATGGATCGATTGTACCTGAACCGACTTAGCTTACTCATTGTATTATTTGTCATGATAGATGTATGTCAAGCAAAGCACCCTGAAATGCGGGATCCACAATATACGTGTTCCTTTCTTTGTCAGTATTCTTAATCGATATGTTTGATCTCGTGGCCGTATAATAATTAACCATGTGATATATTGGCTACATACATACATAAATATCACTGAGATAGCCCGTGAGAAGTGAAACTACGTGTACAAGCTTACTTCCTAGTACCAATTGAGCAGGGATACACTATAATTCTGTGCAATAGAGGAAAGATATCTATGTGTTTTCTTGACTAGTTTAGTCACGCGTTTTTATGATGTGCGTTTTTTTCAATTAAAACGAGGGAGCTAAGGGTGACAAGACAAGGCAAGGGACTAAACCGCGTCCTGGAACGGGCTTGTTCGAAGCAGGACTACGCAACCCAGTCTCTAGGGGTCGCTCGATATAAAGGAAGTTGGAAATTAACACGCCCCAATGATACGCACATTCTTTTATGTGTTGTGCATATTAAGGTTGCAATCCCTTTATAAGCTTTAATCAATTATTAGGAATTTGGAAGCCAGCAAGGTTTAGGGATAAAAAAATCAATTAGACTCCAATGTAAAGTTACCATGCCAATCCCATTACTAGCCAATAGAATAATGATTTTACACAAGACAAAGACCACCAAGTTAACGACAATTGCTCCTTTTTGGCTCTTTCAGTGATATGGATGCACCTAGTTAAGACTAAATCACAAGCTTTCCCTGCACTTGATCTCAAACATGGCATCGAATAACACTACACGTTTTCCTTCAACATAGTGTTCCTTGCTTCATATAGAAGCATTACGAACAGTTAATATTCAATCTCTATACATGAGGCAGTCAAAGCAATGCCACAGTACAACCACAAAACTATAGGAAGTAGACAAAGTTTCCGATAACTATAATCATTGCACTAATGATAGAATGTTCACGCCATGCTACCTATAAATTACACAAACACCGCCAACAATATCCTGGGTATGCAAATAATAAATTTTAATAATAGCATAGTTATAACAATATCGCCTAAAAGTTGAACAGAAGAGTACATAGTGATATCGGCTGAAAACTAGAAGCAAGCCTCGTATCACCCACCTCTGTTCTTTTAACAGCCAGCGTTGTCATAGGGGTGTAACCATCCATAGGTGTTAATAGTGTGCCCAGCCAACACTCCCTATCAGCTCCCTAAAATCCTTAGCTATCAGCCTATCACAGTCAAACACAATGGAGGCACCCTTACTAGGGAAACAATGCATCCAATGGATAGTTTACTGAGCAAACCCAGATTTTTGTTTCAGGTGCTCCTTGAAGTCCATAATACCACCCTCCCAACGGGTAACAGTTTGGTTCTCACACACCCAAATCTCCTCAGCAACCTGGTTTATAAGCCTGAAATCATGGCTAACAAGAACCATACCACCATCCCACTCATTCAACGCCTCTGCCAATGAGTCAATGGTTTCAATATCCAGATGGTTAGTTGGCTCATCTAGAAGTAGCATGTGTGGCTGCCTGAATGCTAGCCACGCAAAAATCACCCTGCTCCTCTGGCCATCTGACAAATTCATCATAGGCATTACCTGGGCTTTGCCAGATAGCCCAAACTTCCCAACTGCTGCTCTCATTCTTTCTTCCTCATTCCCTGGATACTCTTTTATCATAAACTGCAGAGCAGACAGGGATAAGTCAAGTTTCTCAGCCAAATGTTGGTGAAACTGTGCAATTCTCAGGTGGTTGTGACGCCGAACCATGCCATCAATCGGAGCTAAATCCCCTGTCATAAGCTTTAATAAAGTACTTTTACCAGCACCATTGGGGCCAACTAGTGCAATCCTAGAGTCAAGATCAACCCCAAAGTCAATATTCTTATATATAAGATTATCAGGCGTATAGCCAAATGTAACTTCCACAAACTGAAGCACTGGCGGTGGGAGTTTTCCTACATCTACAAATCGGAAAACCAGAACCTTGTCTCTGGCCACCTTCTCTGTCAGCCCACCCCTCTCCATTTTTGCAAGAGTTTTCTCTTTGCTCTGGGCCTGGCGAGCCAATTTAGCTGATCCATGCCCAAAACGAGCGATATACTCCTTCATTGAAGCAATCTGCTCCTGCTCCCACTTGTATTGCTTCATCTGATTCTCTTCCAGTTCAGCACGAGTCTGAACATATTGATCGTAGTTACCTGTGTAGTACTTCAACTTCTTGTTTTGCATGTGTATGATATTTGTGCAGACACCATTCAAGAAATCCTGTGAGTGTGAAACCACAACTAGAATGCGGTCCATTTTCTTCAGAGTTTCCTCCAACCAAACACATGCTTCTAAATCTGTAATCCAAAAAAAATGAATTAATTGTTAGCGTCACATTAACTATGCCCAAAAAGATTCCCCTCTCACCAAAAAACTAAAATATAATTGGAGATTAAATCAATTCACTAGAGGCGCAAAAAAAGGCAAAAATATAAAAAACAGTAACCTTTTCACTAACGATGACTAACAAACACCAAAATACTCTCAAAAGAGAAAAATTTCTCCCAGTGGAGAAGATTGACAAAAAGTATATCAAATGAAAATATTTAAAGATGATAAATAAGCTAGGTATCAAGATGGAAACTTGGTACTTTTAAAACATTTAAAGATGATAAATAAGCTAGGTTTCAAGATGGAAACTTGTACTTTCTCTTCAACCATTGCAGTTGCAATTAAGTAAAAACAAAGTCACAAGAACTCGCAGACAAAGATCACACACATGGTGCCAACTAATACCACCAATTACCTAAGACTATATTTTCAGATGATAAATAAGTAAGGCCTCAAGATGGTAACTTGTACTTTCTCTTCGACCGTGGCAACTGCATCAGAAAAAACAAAGTCACAAGCGCTCACGGACTGAATAAATAACACCACCAATCACCTAATCACTATGTTTTCAAGATGATAACCTGGGCCTCAAGATGGAAACTTTTACTTTCTCTGCAACCGTGGCAACAGTAATTCAAGGCCACACACGTCATGGCAAATTATACCACCAATTACCTAAGTACTTTGTTTTCAAGATGATAAGTAAGTTACGCCTCAATATGGAAACTTTTACTTTCTCTCAGGCCGTGGAAAATGCAATTCAGAAAAAAAACAAAGACAAAACAACATACACGTGGTGGCAAATAATACCACCAATTATCTAAGTCCTATGTTTCAAGATGATAAATAACTTAGACCCCAACATGGAAACTTTTACCTTCTCTCCAACTGTGATAATTGCAACTCAGTAAAAACTAAGTCAAAAGCACCCATGGACAAAAGAACACACACGTGGAGGAAAATAATACCACCAATTGCCTAAGTACTATGTTTTCAAGATGATAAACAAGTTAGGCTTCGAGATGGAAACTTTTACTTGCTCTTCAAATGTGGCAATTGCAACAAAGTCACACACAGACAAAAGAACACACGCGTGGTGGCAAATAATATCATCAATTACCTAAGCACTATGTTTTCAAGATGATATATAAGTTAGGCCTCTAGATGAAAAGTTCTACTTTTATCTTCAACCACAGCAATTGCAATTCAGTAAAAACAAAGTCAGAAGCATTTACGGACCAAGGAACATACACATGGCAGCAACTAATACCACCATTTACCTAAGTACTATGTTTTCAAGATGATAATTAAGTTAGGCATCAAGATGAAAACTTTTACTTTCTCTTCAAAAGTGGCAATCGCAGTTCAGATAAAACAAAGTCACAGTCATGGACAAAATAACACACACGTGATGGCACATAATACCACCAATTACCTAATTACTGGGGACAAAGATTTCAGGAATGACATCCCAAGAGTTTTCTAAGGAAAAAGATTAAAACAAGTCAAAACAAACAGTGATTCAAAGTTTCAATTTCATGAGCAAAGTCAGGATCTAAGAGACTAACCAAGGTGATTAGTCGGTTCATCCAGTAAGAGGATAGTAGGGCTAATGAATAAAGCTCGAGCCAATGCAATCCTCATTCTCCAGCCACCAGAAAAATCTCTCGTCTTCTTCGCCTGCATCTGCTTGTTAAAACCCAAACCATACAAGATTTCAGCAGCACGTTTCTCTGCGGTTGATGCATCCATTGCATCCAAACGCTCATAGATAAGGTCAAGCCTATCTCCACCACCATCCTCCTGCAATCGTACAACAATGAATACAGTAAGCGAAAGGAATAACATCATATTACAAGCTCTTCATGAAACACAACATCGAGTCACTTGGACATACCTGACCAGCCAAAGCCTCAGCTTCTTTCTCCAATTTCAACCTCTCTTCATCACAACTAATGACAGCCTCAAGTGCAGACATCTCAGAAGCTTCAATCTCCCTAGTGAGATGATAAATATCCATATGCTCAGGAATTGGAAGTTCTCGACATCCAATTGCAGCTAGAAGTGTTGATTTTCCACATCCATTTAATCCAAGCAATCCATATCGCCTGCGCGAATAAGATAATCAAGAGAACAAATTTTGAGCATAATCCTTAATAACTGTCGTGAAAATTGTTGAAATGGGTGGATAAATTGTCAAACCTTCCGTAATTAAGCTCTAACATCGAATCAACAATGAGATCATGTCCATGAAAAGTAACAGATAATGACTCAATCTGGGAAAAAATCGAAAAGAAGAAAGTTCAAACAAGTTAATCTCATCAAAATCACTACAATTCGATTTCAAAAAAAAAAAATCAAGCACAAAATCAACGTAAGAATTCCCACATCTTCATATCACCTGATCCATAAAGCCCATAAAAAGTCAAATAAAAATATCAGATATAGATAAAACGAGTGAAAGAAAGTTACGCGAATATCTCTGGAAAGAGGATGGGAACAAAGAACGCCGGTACAGGTCCGATCCGATATCTGAAGACTCTCAACTCCATCCGACAACTTATCCACGCTACTTCCGTTCTGAACAGCCGTCATCGACTTTGATGAAGTCGCCGCCGCCGCAGCCGCTTTACCGCCTCTCTTGGCAGCAGCGGCCGCCTTCTTCTGCGCTGCCTTCTTCTTGCTTGCGTCCGACACCATCCTCACAAACCAAAATATCTAAAACCAAATCAGAAAAAGGAAAAAATATCAAATAAACTGATGATAATCTCATAATAGCAACTTGAGAACGTCATGTATACAAAGTAAAGAGGAAAGGAAAGAAAGAAACCTCGAAGAAGAAGAGAAGGGTAGAGGAAGAGAGCAGACTGTGGATCTAGGGTTTCTCAGTATTTGTCTCCTGTTAGTTATAAGGAAGGACGACTAAGAAGGTACAATTACTAGTATGAATACCAATGTGTCCCCCAAAGGCCCGAGAGAGAGAGAGAGAGAGAGAGTATTTATTTAGAGAAACTTAGTATGACACGTGTACGGTACTTATAATATTCAAACTCCAATTCCCTCTTAGATTGCGTTTTATATAGTAACACACTTCTGCTGGGGTCTAGTGGTCGATGGTCCGACATGTACCTGGGCGGGGACTGCATTTAGAACTTGGGCTCTGGCTCTTTTAAAACTTTTTCGGACCACCCGCAGTACCAAGTCGCTCACCCTCAACGACCGCCCAGCCCACCAGAGTTAGCTAAATGCAGGAGAATCAGGCTGCTACTAGTGTCTTCACAGATAAGAGCGTAACTTTTGGTATTAGTCCTGGTGGGGCTTGATTTCCAGATTAGCCCAAGAAACAGCTTTAGGGCTTATTTATAAGTTTATGCATACAAGAATGGCTTTGGGCCTGCTATTCTTCATCTTTAGAGCTCCAATGCGAGTCTCTACATACTTTTGGGCTCATTTACCAACTTTGCAATGATGAGTTTTCTGCCAACTTACTTCCAGCTTGAGGAAGATATTACACGAATTTGATAATATGATCATTTGGCTCTTTGGTTTCATCAGCCTCGGTGATTTCCTGGTCTAAAAGAGAAATGGAATAAGTAGTTGTTGTAGAGCTTATGACATTTTCTTGTCATGTTTCATCTTATCTGAATATTCTATATCAATTTATAAATTTTGGTTTTTTATGAATGTATAAATTTATAAGAATTTTCTTAGAAGTTACTCTACTGATTAAAAACAAGTATACAGCTAGACCATGATAAAATTACCATTAATGTTATCGTTAAAGCAAGAGAAACTTTTTTATGCTTATCAATCTGTCAACCCTTGATAACTAATAAGCCTTAATACTCATAAGGCTAAATTTACTTGCATGTTATAATTTTATGCAACTATTATCAATAGTAATAATATTTTATAATTGTAAAGTTATTATTTATTTATCTTCCATATTCATGTAATTAATTGCCATTGAGGACATTAACCATTTATTTGAAATTAAATCATATTACTATTCTATGCTAAGAAAAATATTGAGTTTAACTTTAAATATTTATCAAATATCGAAACAATTTTGAAACTAAAATTTTGTAAATATAAAAGTATGAGTAAAGGATGAAAATCCACCTCCTTCTCTCCAACATGAACTCAAATTTGATAAAGATTTTTGTTTTTTTGTGGAAAATCAATTTTAGTGTAAAGTTGAAAGTCATATGACATAATAATGAACCAAAATTTTCTATGCTTAAGTTTTATACTTGTTATGACATATTATACCAATGTGCTTCTAAGAAGAATATGTAATTCATACAGTTTGGTTGATAAATAAATTACCTTCTTTAAATTAACCTAAACAGTACGGTATACACTACTCTTTAATAAAAAAATTTCATTTCTCAATGATTTAAGTTTTGTACTCATTTTAGCTAATCATATTATTTATATTAGACCGACCATCTTCTATTAAGCCGAGTGTTGGTTTTTCAAACAAGCGCATGGTCATTAATTAATAGTGATAGAATGAGGATGGTCTGTTAGATACGTAACCTTACAAAAAGAAATAAGGTCACTGTAAGGCCCCAACATATACCATGGAAGTATTACAGCATGTCTAGGGTATATTAAGAAGTGAACATAATGAATTAAGTGCATCAAAGTATATTAAGAGACACGATAGTACTAAAAGACAGGGGTAAATTGGTAATTTCTTCATGTAGGCATGGACATGAATTATTATATGTGAGTTATGGACTAGAATCAAATCAATTAATGAGATTATATTCCAATGTGGGAATTAAAGGAAGAAGAAGGACGAATTGCAAATTTCCTAGAGTCAACTCATAAACCAATTTAGATTAAATCATCTGCGACCAATAAGATTAACGCATGTGTGTCCAATAGAATTATAACACATGGTCCAATAGGATTGTAACATATGGTTCAATGAGACTAAAACATGTGTCTAAGATTAGAAAAATCATAAGGGGAGTAGAAGAGAGGGGAGGGGGCGTATATGTAGGGTAAATTTTTCTCATCTCATCTCCTCTGCATTCCATCTCCTTAATCACAACATTTTGCATAAGGAATCAAGCTAATACTAGGCGAAAATCAAGTTGGTGAATCAAACATAGCCAAAGGGGAAGAGAAGGAAGAGTACAAAAGAAGAGCTAATTGGCAAATTTTAAGGTTTGGGACCATACTTAGTCTAATTTCTCTTTATGTGTATGTTTGAATGGATACAAAGATTCATTTGGATGTGGAATGGTTGCTAGGGTGATGCTTTGGTGTTATTTTGGTGTTACCTTGCATAGAATTGGTTAAATATGACAATAGAATATCCTATAGTGGAATTCTGTCTAGGTTTGTTGAGCCAGTCACATTGTTTGGATCATAACTCAGTATAAAGACCCCTAAATTGGGTGATTTCAATTTCATATGAAAATAAGACATAGAACTAGAAATCTCTACAAAAGATTGACTTGATTCTATCTTTATGACAGTGAAAATTGAGATCGAAAATGGTAACCTAATGCTGCCCCTATTTTGGAATAGCTTGTGATATTTGGTCTATATATTATGATTTAGAAGTACAAATGACTTAATTTTTAGTTCTTTCAAAACTAGAGAACGTTTTATATATGAAAATTTCAGAAAAAGTGGAGGTATGAATTTTGGGTAAGGGATATGACGGGAAGGAAATTGCACTATTTTGAATTTGTTTTCATTTCCTTTTTTAATGTGTATGAAACTTTTCAAACACCTGAAAAAATGAAATAGGACTTACTTTGTATGAATTGGGTGATTGACCATTGGAATTTAAGATTAAGCATAATGCATACTAAAGAAAATTTACATGTACATAAATGATTTGTATGCATATTTATCATTTATATATATATATGGTATGATTATACAAGTGTGATTTTGATACCCTTCTAATGGTTGTAAGTTATGACTGGCATGTATGAATGACAATACAGATTTTATGACTTGAAATGTGTATCATATGATTTGTCAATATATAAATTGTGAAATTGGCAAATGATTAAAGCAAATGCTATATTGCTTGCGCTATTGTCTTGGTGGTAGATAGATAGGCATGCCTATAGGGTTACTTTGCAATTACTATAGTTTAACACAAATGATCTCTTCATTTCAAGACTATAGTGTCTCTACAGTTTGGTACCTTTAGGTATCCACGGTTTGATGCCTTTAGGTATCCACAATTCGATATCTTCAAGTATCCACAGTTTTGATATCTTTGGATATCCACAATTTCCGTTATCTTCACCTACAGGAATGTGTAGGCCTAATACAGAAAGTAAAGTAAATATTTATAAATAAGAAATACAACATGACAACATATTTAATTGGTATTGATGAGCATTTGCATTTGTATTGATAATTTATATCAATGAGCATTGAATATCAATGGTTGGTTCATGAATGTAAATTTACGTTATGTGAATAACATATTGAGGCATGTTTGCATTATATTCTTTAATTACATATGTCATCACTATTTATAAGATTTGTGATGTTTATGAATGTGTGTGCATGGTGGATGACTATTGTGAGTGATCATCCAAACTAAGTGTTTCGACACTAAGCTTTCAAGCTTAAAACAGGCGTTAATTCATATAGGTCCAAGTAATAAGAGTAAGGCATAAGGATCATCTGCAGGGACCAAGGCCCACCATTACAAGTAAAAGTGCCTTTGGATGTGTCTATTGAATAAAGAATGGTTATATATATAATGAAGGAAATTGTAGTTTATTAACAATTTGTAATAAAGAATTTAAGTTGTGTGTAATATTTTTTTTGGATTACCATATTAATGTAATGATGTAATGCTACTTTTAAATGATATTGTTAAAGGATAATAAATTTTGTAATATGCATACGTATAAAATTGAATAGAAAAATGTGTGATGACAGTTCCTATAAATGAATAGAAATGTATATCATGACTGCTTGTACAGGAATTTGGGTGTCATATGTGTGGGTGGTTGTAGGTTCTGTATAGGGGTGTTATAGTCACAAATAAAATTGTAAGAGATAAGTTGGGGATAACTAACATTGATAGTAAAATGAGAGAGACAAAGCTTAGGTGATTCAGATATATTAAAAGGAGGCATCTTAATGTCCTAGTAAGAAATGCAAAAGATTGTACTTAAAAACTATAAGTGAAGAAAAGAATACCTAATAAGAATTAAAGGGAGGTGATAACAAACAATATGGCCTTACTGGAGCTTATCAACCATTTTTAAAAACTTTCTTTCTTGTTAATCTATCGAAGATAGTCTCTCTACTAACTAGAAGTAAGGTTGCATACTTATAAACCTCCCTAAATCCTATATCTTAGTAAGATTCTACTTCGATGTTGTTTTTGTTATATTCACTTTATCTAATAACATAACCTCGTCAAAAGTTGAAAATTGCATTTTTCTGGTCTCAAATTGAGAATTAAAGAGTAATAAATGTAGAGCTTAAATTCTAATGATAATTTTTTTATTTTCAAAAAATATTCCATTCTGTGATAATGTGTTTTCGTATTCTAAGCTATGAAACTTCTTTATTATCAATATTGCCAACTTCTATCATGACAGATGATGACATTCGACATCAAACTCCTTCAATGAATGCAGAAAAGCAATATGACTATGAACAATACTTTTTTATCCTATTATTCATAAGAGATCCTTTAGAGTTAGTCAACCTCCCTTTAATCTTAAAGAATATCATCTAACTTTTGTAAGATCTTTAACATTTACTTTTTAAGATAAACTTACCAAACCATCTTTATCTCAATATTTATCTCTCATTTATTATAGCTATGTCTTGCTATTGAACCAAAGAACATATAAACAAGCGTATTAAGTGAAAGGGTGGTAAGAAGCAATGGCTACATAAATTAATTCTTTAAATACTAATTACATAAGGAAGTTGACATCTTTACCTCATGAAGCACTATAACATGTAAGTGTGTGTTCAATATTAAATGTTTTAGTCACTAATGGCACCCAAAAGGGGGAGGGTGATTGGGTGTTTACGAAATTTAATAACTTTTTAGTCAATGTACTCAATTAACAACAATCAATATAAAAGAATATGAAAAAAATTGCTTAATATAAATTAATCAAACAATTTAAGAAGGATAGGGAGGAGAGAATACAAAGTGATTTATAATGATTTGGCAAACAACCCTTGCCTATTTCCATGCCTAAGACTCTTCTTGGAATTCCTCTACAATTGGAATTCCTTTACAATTCCTCTATAATTCTTCTTGGATTTCAGTAAAAAGAACTCCTGTTTACATTCTTTTTTCAAGGTGAAGAGGAACCTTAATATCGCTTAGATCAGCCTTAGGTACAATATTCAACATCCCAATAAAGTATTACAACTAAAAAAATCTCTCAGTTGTTCACTTGATAACTCTAAAATAGCTTATTCATATAATTATGACACAATGATGCTTAAACAATTGAAAAACTCTTTAAAATGTGTGTATGCAACATCTAAAACCTTTTTTATGCTAAAAATAATGAGAAAACACCTATTCATAGTGTTTTAAGGTCTAAAATTGTCATTAGAGCTAAGAACTAGCCATTACAATGACAATTTACAGAGTATACTAAGTCGACTAGTATCCGTTTACAGCACCAAATTTACTAGCCGTTGGAAAATTGGTTAATCAATAACTTATACTAGTCGACCACTATGACAGGTTAATTAACTAGTGCATTAATTAGTAACATAAACTACTGGACCAATATGACAAACTGGTTAACCAATACATCAACTAGTATTACAACAAACTCTCAATACTTTAAATTTAGCATTCGGTTGACCACTAATCAATATAGGTCAACCAATCAAACCAAACATATAATTTTAAACAACTTTAAATGCTCAAAACTAATTTCTTTAATCAAAATACAACTAAATCACTTTTCAAAATATTTCTTAAAGGTTATTTGAAAGATCAAGAGGCTTTTATATTAAAATCAAAAGACCTAATACCTCTTAATAAATGTAAAGAGTTATGCAATAAAGTAAGATAGAATGATTATGCATACTGAGCCTTTTGGATCATAAAATTAACACAATGAGTTTGCAAATAATAATACAAAATGTGAAATGACCCTAATGACCCTAATCTTCTTTTATTTTTATTAGCTTCAAACTTCAACTTCTCTTCATCAACTTCATACACTATCTTCTTAAGTTTATGTCTTCCATTTGTTTTAATATTGCTTTTCATAAAAATAATAGACATATTGGAAGTAATTATATTTTTTATCATTAAAACATTGATTGGAATCTCCTTTGGTTCAACAATCTCTCCCATTTTGATAATAACAAAACACTTGTGATATTAAAAAAAACAACACTAATATTATTAAGCACATAATTAAATATCAAGATAGTGATTAGCTCTTTCTTAATTCATGCATATTACATAATTTACTATGAAGAGCATAATTCAACATTAGGAGCAAAAGAGATATTCAAAATCAAAGAAATACTCATATATGAAGATAACATAAATTTACTCAAGCATATCATATAAAGTATAAGAAATACAAAAATAAAAAAATCTCTCCTCTTAAATTTTATAACTCCCCCTAAATGTTATCACCTCCTTTGAATCCAATATCAACAAAGTTCTCCCCCTTTTGGAATCATAATAAAGAAATCAATTAACTAAACATATAAAGTGTCATGCATCTAAGAACTTAAAAAATCAAAACATATTTAATTCATAATGATAAAATTTCATTACTAAAAGCACTATTAAATATTTAAAAAGTCAAAACAAAAGATGAATTTTGATAGTAGCATCCCTAATTGTGCTAATTTGAAAAGTCTCTAATTTTAGTATTAATACTAATTGTGACAATAAATTGATATTAGCATATTAAATCTTGGGACTTGAGGGGTGAATCCTTTTGAGTCGGAGAAAAAGCTAGAAGGACTTTATGAAAGGAAGACTGCCTATAATAAGGCTTATCTGATTAAAAGACTTGTAAACTTAAAGTTGAAAGCTAGGAAATCTGTGTCAGAGTATCTAAATGAATTTCAGGATATGATCAACAAGTTTACAGCAATGAAGATCATTCTTGATGACGAGCTCCACACTTTGTTCCTATTGAGTTTGTTATCAGATAGTTAAGAAATGTTGGTGGTGATGATTAGCAATTTAACTTTTGAAGGTGTGTTCTCTTTGGATGTAATCAAAGAGCATATGTTCAATAAAGAAATTAGAAAAAAGAGATGGGAGTTGATAATGTGTAGGTTTTCCTAGCGAAAAGCATAGGAAGGGGTAAGAGCAAGGGTTCCAAAGGGCGTGATAAGTCTAAGAACCGATCAAAGTGTAGAGGTGACAAAGACATGAAGATATGTCATTATTGCGATAAGTTATGATACATAAAGAGGTTTTGCTATAAATGGAAGAGAGATCAAAAAAAGCAAGATCATCATAATGATAGTGATGAAAATATTATAGCTTCAACTGCTTCATGCATACATGTAGAGGTATCTCTAGTTTGTGTAACAAGTGATTGCTTTTATGTTAGTGATTTGGGTTCTGAATGGTTGATTGACACGAGAACATCTTATCATTGTATTATAAAAATGGAGTGCTTCTCAAACTAAAAGAGCAAAGACTTTAGAAGCATAAAGGTGGATAATTAAAGTTTCACTAAAATTGATGGTATGGGTGATATCCAAGTTTTTAAAAAGGCCAGATATTTATTAACCTTAAAAGATATATGACACATTCCTGATTTAGGGCTGAATATAATGTCAACAAACATGTTAGATTGAGAACGATTCGAGCACACTTTTGAGAATAGGAATTGGAAGCTGTCTAAGGGAGCAATTATTGTTGGTCGAGGAGAGATGTGTTGTACATTATACATGACACACTTGAAAGTATGTGGTGATGGAGAAGCATACACAATCGAAGAGGAAACTTTTCCAAATTTGTGGCATTGATGCTTGAGGCATATGAACGAAAAGAGAATAAAGTTGTTGACTAATAAATTCCTTATCCCATTCAAAAACTCTTCAGCCATTAATCCTTGTAATCATTGTTTGGAAGAAAAGCAACATATAGTCTCTTTCAAGAAACAATCTATAAAGAAGATAGAGATATTGGAGTGGGTGCATTCAACTGTCTATGGCCCTATTAAGTATTACATTCATTGATGATGCTTCAAGGAAAACTTGGGTATATATCTTGAAAGCTAAGAGTCAAGTATTTAAACTTTCAATAAGCTTTATGTTATAGTAAAAAGGGAAGTTGAGAGGAAGCTGAAGTGCCTACAAATAGATAATAGAGGGGAGCATACTTTCCAAGTGTTTAAAGAATGCTATACATCATATGACATTAAACATGAGAAAACTAAAATAGGGACTCCATAAGATAATGGGGTTGTTAAAAGGATGAACAAAATTATTGTAGAGAAGGTTCATTGTACGCTTAGAATGTTTGAGTTGCTAAAAACATTTTGGGATGAAGCAGTTCAAGCTGTAGTCTATTTGATCAACTGATCTCTCTTAATTTTGTTAAAATTTGAGACTCCCAATAGAGTGTGGATTGGTAAAAATCCTACTTATCATCATTTGTGAGTGTTTGACTATAAGTTATTTAGACACATGCCTAAGGATTACAAACGGAAGCTTGACTCAAAGGCAATACCTTGCATCTTTCTAGGCTATGGTGATGAATAGTTTGGCTTCAAAATCTATAACCCAGAGAAGGAAAAGGTGGTCAGGATTAGAGATGTGTTATTCCAGGAGCACGAGAGAGGTGCTGATCTTCTAAGAGAAGATAAGTTAACTTATATTGGTTGATCTTATGATTTTGTTAATTATTCTTCCAATACTGAGCAGTCTACAAGTGAAGGAGATGAAGTGTATGAATAAATACACATTGATGATGATCAGATACAATCTAATAATGATAAGCTACATGAACAATATACAGACAATGTTGAAAAAAATTATTAAGGATAATGAGATGGGGGAGCAATCAGATCCAAAAGCTGATTAAACATAGCTTCGAAGGTAGACAAGGGAGACAAAGCCTTCTACTAAATATCTGAGTGCAAAATATCTATAAGTTATTATTGAGCAGGAGCCTTAGAATGTGCAAGAAGTTGCATCTCATGAAGACAAATATCTCTTGCTTGTAGTTATGAAGGAAAAGATGAATTTTTTAAAGTAGAATGATACATATATGCTTGTGAAACTTCCAAAAGGAAAAAAAAAAGGAGCTGAAGAATAAGTGGGTGTTCAAAATGAAGACAAATGGTAACAAGTTGGTGAAGCACAAGGCAAGGTTGGTGATATGCTGATTGTGAGTCAATATGTTGGCAGAATCCAAAAGTGAAGGTGATTTTGTCTAAATCTTTTGATTTGTAGATTTAGAGCTTGTAAATCAAATATTAGGCGTAGAGATAACCCAGGACAGGAAGAGTAGAAAATTGTGGTTGTCAAAGGAAAGGAATATTGAATTAGTGTTAGAAAGGGTTGAATATGAAGCATGTTATGCTAGTTAGCATGTCATTCACACATCATTTCAAGTTGAGCAAGCGTGCAAGTCTCTCAAAAGGAGAAATATGGGATGTCTTTTGCTCCATACTTATTTGTAGTAGGGTCTCTGATGTATGTTATGATGAGTACAACTAGATATTGCATATGCTATTTAGTTAGTGAGTAGATCCTTATCTAATCAAGGAAAGGCTTATTGGGAAGTAATGAAATGGATTTGAGACACTTGAGAGGTACTTCAAAATGGAATTCATGTTTTGGTGATGGGGAATCAACTCTAAAAGGTTATATAGATGCAGATATGACTGGAGATCTTGATGAAAGAAAATCTACTTTAAGTTTTTTTGTTTAAGTTTGCAAGGGAGGCATTTCATGGCAATCAAAGCTATAAAAGTGTGTAGCTTTATCTACATCTCAAGTGGAGTATATGGTTGCAGTGGAAGCTAGTAAGGAGATGCTTTGGTTAAAAAGATTCCTTCAAGAGCTATATGTGAAGAAAAAAGACTATGTAGTATTTTGACTATGTAGTGTTTTGAGATAGTCAAATTATTATTAATTAGAGCAAATATTAATTAGAGCACAAAAACTACGAATCACTCTCACACAAAGCATATAGATGTCCGGTATCACTAGTTGAGGTCTGTGATTGAGGAGCAATAATTGATATTGGAGAAGATTCATATAGACTTAAATGATGTTGATACGTTGATTAAGGGAAAGTAAATATGAGATTTGTAGTAAGCTTGCAGGGATGTCTCTCAAGTAGCTGTTGAAGTATAACATGTCTTCCCCATAAATGGGTTTGAGGGTGAGATTGTTGAGTGTCCAACCCTATTTTAAGTGATCATAGACATCTCTATAGTTCATGAGGATGACGAACAAGTGAAGACAAGATGGATGAAGCTCCTTTGGGGAGTGTCACGATCGTGTAAGGTGTTACACGCCCGTTTCCTTAACTTATATGGTTGTGTAAATTAACCATATAAGTACACATGCCCGTGCAGAGTGACACACGTTCATGTCTTAACCTACATGATCGTGTGGATCAATTGTGTATGACTTTAAAATCGTGTGAAGGAACGTATGAAGAGTAAATATATATACGATTGTGTACACACTCATGTGCATAACATACGTTGCTGACTGTGACGACCATATAGCTCTGTATATTTATGTATGTCCATGACTCAAGTGACATTAGAAGAGACATAGTCACTTACATAGGCATGTATATGATGGTGTATATTGCAGAAAACCTAATTCATGGTACAAAAAAGAAGAAGACATAGGTTTGTTCATTTGGAGGTGCAAAAACACCGAAAAAGAAAAGAAACAAAGTGAGAGCAAATAATTTCTAATTCTCTTCCTTGTTTGATTGATTTTAAGATTGAGTTTTGAGTTTGTTGATTTGGACATCAGTCAATCTTGAATCTTTGTAAGACAACTTATTGTTGGGGTATCGGTTTGACCTATAGTTTTTCCCTCTACGCTAGAGGGTTTTCCACTTAAATATCTGTATTCGTTTCTTTATTGAGTTTTTATTCTCATAGTGATATTATTTGATTAAACTTGATTAGAGTACTTTGTTGTTTCCATTAAGTTGACTTTTTAGAGAGTTGTGTTTCGGTGTTTTTCTCTTGGCTCCTAACACAATTAGCTAATCCTTTTATTAAATCTAATTAAACTTCGTAATTGGTCTTCAATTTTAAATATCTATATTTAAGCTAAACTTTTATAATATATTAAGTCCAATTTGAGGGGAATAAACTTTATTACTTTGAGTCAGTTAATTGATGTTAAAAATATTTTGTGTCACTCTGTAATTCTATAGTTTTCCTTCTTAGCTATTGTTATATAAATTCACAACTCCCTTAATCTTGATAACCAATTCCTCGACAAGAAAGTTTTACGCTTCCAAATATATATTTGTTAACAGCGAAACTTTCAACTTTGAGACTGATAGAAGGAAGATCTGCCGAAAAAGAAAATGGAAGCCATGTTTCTGCCTAAAATACAATAGAGCTCATTAGTGAGAAGTAATGCAGATGTTTTTGATGCATTTGGGTCACTCATCCGAAGACTCCCTCCCAAATCCCAATATCAATATACACACTCAACTGAAACATAAATTCTACATAGTATTACTATTCGTTATGGTTATCATCCCCTCGGAGATTCAACATTCCCAAGCGCAAACCATTTCAACTTTTCTTTCACATGTCGTGACAATCAACGAAGGTTGTTCCCTTCCTTCCTTTTTACCTTAAGATGGAATTGGGAATTGGGAATTGGGAATTGGGAATTTGGGATTGTGCTTTCTATTCAGCCAACCATTATAATCAACACAATACACTGATTTCATTAAGTTGTAGTGCATGGATTAAGTAAAAGCTTTGACCTGTTTGTCTAATTTTCTGTGGTTTCTTAACGTGGGGTAATCTAACGATTAATGAACATTTGGTAAATATGAGAGGAATCTTGACCGTGCTGTATATTTAAGTCAAGTCTTGGTCTAATGGTCTTCCCTTCCAGTGAAGAACGACATGCTTTTATCTTTATATATAGGTGCACTTTTGTTTTTTTTACATGATCCATTAACGTCCACCTGGGATTGAATTCTTTTAATCATCACGTGCAGAGGGAAAAGGATTTAAAAGGACTTCCCCTTCACATGTATTTGGAGTCTCGTCAACCAACATTCCCATATTGAATATACAAAATTGAAATATATATATATGAAACAAGAAACATAAATAATCATTTACCAAAAGAACATAAAGAATCACACCAACTTCTTGCAAAGCAAATTACTCGTAATTTAATTCGAAAACAACATGGACTGGACTAGAGTTGGCGTTGGCAATGTACATATGCGTGTTCGTTCCAGACACCGACACTTGCCTTGGCCCCTTCTTACTTGTCATGATATCTACATAAAATTCGAAAAGACGTGTGTTTATTGCTATCGC
>JAOSBN010000178.1:7485603-7498238 GCA_027563595.1 Erythroxylum suave | reverse complement strand
TTAACTTTCTGATCATTTTAAAAAATTGTTAATATGTTTAATAAATAATTTATTGATTAACTTAGTTAATCCTAATAAACTGATTTTTAAAAGCTTCATAATTTATTTAATTATAATATTATCATCTATTTTATTCTCTAATTTTGTTTTATTTATTTTCAAAATTAATTTTTATCATATAATTATGTCGTAAAATTTAGGTAAATAAAAATTTTTAATCTTCATTTAATTTTATAATATTAGTTTACATTTAAAAATATCATTATATTAAATTTTTTAAACAAAGTTACATCAAATTAATATTTTTAGTATATAACTACTTTATATTGTACTTAACATCATGTTATAATTATAAATATTTTTGATTTATTGAGTAATAAAATTTATACATATTATATGAAAAATATTAATATGATGTAATTTGTTATATTATTCATATTAATAGAGAATTTAATATTAAATTATTATGATTAATTATAATTATAAACTTAATTTTTGTATAATTAAATATCTAAATTTTAATTCTTATCAGAATATTCAACAAAATATTAAAAAATATAATATTTATGACTTTATAATTTTTTTAAAGATACCCTCATATGTTATTTTACATATCAGCATATGTTATTTTACATATCTACGGTTAATACTAAACTAAATATTTTTAATAAACAATTAATATTATTCAGTAATCAAATTAATTAATATAATTAGTTATTTACTAAATTAGTGGTTAGTTGATTCTGTTAATAATTAGTCAAACAAAGCCTATGTTTGAAATGATGTGAGACGGTGTCATGTCAACGCAAATCCTTATCCATTTTATTGTAAACCCTGGTTAGCCGACGCGGGAAAGTCTTAGGAGGATTAGTTCGTGTATGAAATGATTTGAGTCGGTGTTCTTCGGATAAATATGAAATTACGTTACCTTCCAGATAAAGGACAGTGGACAGTGGCTTGTATTACTAATCTGAGGAAAGAAGCACCGCTTCACAACTGGAGGAAAGAGACAAGCTAACAGACAATTCATTTGTTTCCGCCAACAGAATCTAAAGAGGAGCTGCCGACATATTAAAACGTCACTGAAATTATTTAAGGTTTCAAGGTTGTCCCCGATATTTAAGTACGAGCTTAGGCTTCTAGTCAAGATCTCGATTATTATTTACCCATAAATCTCTCCTTCATTATCTGCGCCTACCATTGTTGACTCTAATTGATCGTTGCACGCCTTCTAAGGTGAAAGGTCTTTCAAACAATATCATTATCCTGAATTTGATTTAATTGAGTAATTATTAATAAAATATAAAATAGAATAATTTACATTAAAAATAGAATAAAAGAAAATAAAAGAAAAAAAATTAATTTTACACCTCATTTCATTTTAAATAATAAAATAAGCGATTTTTAATTTAAAAAATTTAGTATAAATATAAAATAATAAATCATATTTTCCGACAAAATATAACTCTAAATTCTTCTCAAAGATAAATATTGAAGAACACAAAAATAACTTAGGATTCATATTCTCAGAAAAGATTAGGAGGGTGGATCTCTTAGGGTTTCATGCTCTCAGAAAGGATTAGGAGGATGGATCTCGCCGCAAGCATTGAGGATTTTTTTTCCTTGCTATGGAGTATAGACTATGATTTCACTTTCAAGTTTCATTAATTCTTACGGCTTTTCCTTTTCAGGAACGGTTGTTTGAAACCACCAGGTATTTAGCCCAAAAATATGAACTCTCTGCTATAGAGTCTTTGTCCTTCCAAGCTAGTCTGCTGTGTGTGTGTGATGGAGAGAGGGAGGACTTTAAACTTGATTGCCTCGCGAGAAGCCCTAGTACTTAAAGGTGTAGATTAACATACCTGAAGTCAGGTACCTGGCATCTTAGTCAAGGGACTACACACCCTTCTTCAAGATCCCTCAAAAACCCTGATAGAGGCGCCTTTAGAATGACATCCATAGCTCTAAAGAACCATTTAAAACGATGGTTTTCTGCAAAATTATAAATAGCAGGAACACAAGATGAACGAACTGAGCACAGTTCTACGTACCCTAGTACGTACCTCGCGCCTTTAGAATGACATCCATCGCTCTAAAGCACCATTTAACATGATGACTTTTCTGCAAAATTATAAATAGCAGGAACACAGCATGAACGAACTGAGCACAGTTCTACGTACGTACCCTAGAAAAGCTATATCTATCTTCTTCTTCTTCTTCTCTTGGTTGGTCGTCAAAACCTGCTAATCTCGCAATCACGATACTAAAAACCAGGTCTTAAATAGCTTAAAGATGGAATTATAGAAAAGGAGGTTCGTTACCCAGTAAAAATATATTTAAAAGCCAAAATGACATTCACCTGCACCTGTACCTGCACCTATTTGCTTCTTTCCAACTTAACCCGTTTACGTTTGCTCTGAAGCTTTGGATTTAAGAAAATGATTAAGGTGCAGGTGCAAATGCAGATAAAGGCAACATATTGGCAGGCTTGAGAAGAATCTCGTGTCGAAGGGAGGGATTTATAGAGCTAGAGCTCATGATCAAGAAGAAGCAAGAAGCTATAAGTCCGAGGCGAGACAAAAGCCCCTCAAGCAGGTGAGCATTTGAGGTTCCCGCCAATAGCACTCTGACACCTGATGCTATGCGATCTGACTATCCACTTGACTCCACTGGTTAACTTGGTGGCCCCGACGCTTCAGTCTTTGAAATTTCGATATTTAATTGTCAGTACCATGATTATTTAGTCTATTTTATTGTCTTTCTTATTTCGAAAAAGACTTTTTTGTTCCCCATGTTTAATAGCTTCTTTTTTGTTTTGGATTCTCTCCAAGTCTTTGGACCTCATTGAAGCGGACAATACGCAGATGCTACCTGTAAGGGGTCCCCCCTCTAATTTATCACGGCTTCTGAAAAATGGGACTCTTCTGTTTCGGTTTCCCCACAATATGTGAACAGGAGCAGCGAACCTTGAGTAGATATGGTCTCGAATGCTGCTTTTTGTAGATTTCATTTGGGGACCAGCAATTGTCAGTTTTTAGGCTCGTTTTTGCTTTTAGTTTTACTGAAGAGTCGTCCTCTTTTGCATGTCGTGCAAAATATTTGCAAGTCCATTCCCTTATCTACCTACGAAATTTTCTAGGTAATTGGAATATGTGTGATTTTTTTCGTCAAACATGTGAAATTTTTGGACAAAGATGATTGACACTAAATGGTAAATAGTTTAGTGTACATGGCAAATTTTAGTTACTTATTGAGACAATCCAAAACAAATTCTAGATCGCAAGTCACTATCATCTCATCATTTTGGGTGTTAATTATGGCTTTTTGCTACATCAATATTCATAATTCATTAATAGATACATACGTAAATCTCTCATATGCCAAAATTTGAGTTACAAGATGATGTAGATACTTTCTAGTTACGAGTACTCTCAAATAATGCTTTCTGTGACAATAGTGATTATTAAAAAAGTATGATAAAACTTCTTCAAGAGGTTATCAAAGAAATATGGAACTAGAATTAGGTAGTCAACATTATATTAATGACTTTTAGTATTGATATTTTGTGTAAAAAGGTTATTACTTTGGAACATTTTTAAGTTTAATAGAATCATTTGATGAGCACAAATATTATCAATTTGATATTTTTAATTAGAAAATTATTTATTTCGAAGTATCATATCACAAGATTATAATTTATAAAAGTTTTAAATTTTTATTTTTAATACAAAGTACTATTTTAAAAATTAGACTGAAAATCAAACTGATAAAAAGAGAGATTTAAGATTTAAAGATCTGATCAATATTTGACTATCATAAGATTAATACAAATAAAAAAATAACAATTATAAGAATAAATAAAAATGATATTAAAATAAGATACTTTATTAAAATAAAAGAATACATAAGTATTTATTAATGTATAATCAATTAATAATAATTATAATAATTCAAACTAAAATTAAATTTAGCATAAAAATAAAAAATGTGTTTCCTAAGGAGGTAATGTCTCATCAGTATAAAAAATTCTTAATTATTTAACATTATTTAAAGACTTATAAACAATTATTTCATTCAAAGTATTTACATCAACGTCTTCTACTACATTTAAATAAATTACAAATCAGTGATGAATTAAATCATTTTTCATTGTAATACATTATATTTTTAATTTTAAATATACGTAAAATATGATTAACTAACCATCAGTAGATGTTCATAATTCATTTATCATAACAATGTATTTTCTTTATGAATTACCTTTTTAAGTTTAGTATAATCAAGATTAAGTAATAATTCTTCTTCTTCGATCCAAAAGTTTATATAGTTAATACAATCAATATCAAATGAATTATCTACTTTCTTCTTACTAAATTCTCTTAATATAGAATAGATTAATTATATAATTAATGATAAAATAAAATTATTAAATAATAAAATTCAATCAATAAAATACCTATTTTTCATTCTAAAATTATAAGTAACTTTTATAAGGTTATTGAGTCTTTGAAGTTCCAAACAATTTTGTTTCTTCTTATCAATATGTTAAAAAATGTTCCAATTACATTCACAACTTGATGTAGAAGGCATTAGACCGAGTAATGTAATGATAAATTTTCTCAATGTTAGAGCACTTTCACTAAATAATCTATATCACTCATTTGTGATTTAAATTAATAGTTGCAACAAATCAAAATATATTATTAATAAATAAAGGATACACTAGAAGTATGAACTATGATGCATTTTTTTAATCATAGTTCTTTCTTTGTTTGTGATCTAGCAAAACTCCTTAAAATTTAAGTCAATTTGATTTTGTTCGTTACCTTTGATTGTTCTTTATTTGAAAAAATCAATCACATTAAAAAGACCACTCACAATATCAGCATTTGTACATATATCTCCACCATGTAAGTAATAAGGATTTAAAAAATAAACAGCTATGTAGATCCTTTGAGTAAGATGTTTATCCTTGCATCAATTAATAATATCTGTGTAAGGATTGTATTATTTCTCCTTTCTTTTAAAAGATTCATAATTGTTTTGCAAACTCTCTATATATACCATCATATGTATACTTCAAAGATAGTTTCTCATCTAAGATAACAATCCTCAACAACCTTTAGAGTCATAATATTTACAATAATTAAGTAAACATCTTAAAATTTAGGGATAACATATTCTAACATGCCCAATCTTTTGAGATCTTTTCAATTCTACCTAAGCTTTTAAAAATTTCAGTTATGATACCCACCTTTTATAACCTTAATAACTTAGTTAAAAATGTTAGATCTATTAATGTTTTGCTAATTTGGTTAAATGAATCCTTTTTGTCCACATCATATAGGCTTCCACACTGGAAATTAATTATTAACTAATCTTCTACGTAGATTAAAACGCCAAACTTATAACCTCTTTCGCAATGTTTTAGTCTACATAGATGATTGGTTAACAATTAATTTTTCATATAGATGCTTACATGTTTAGCCAAATCAGCAAAATACTAATAGAACTAACATTTTGAACAGAGTTGTTAAGGTTATAAAATATTGATCACTTAATTGCAAATTTTAAAAGTTTGGGCATTGAATTTAAAAAATTCTAAAAGATTGGGCACTTTAGAATCTATTATCCCCAAAATTTATTATCTAAAATAATAACATAAACCTCTTTTTCTTTCACATCCTTTAATAATTTATAACTAGAAAATGTTTACTTTTCTCTAATTAAGCTTTGAAGTACTTGATTATGATCATAAACACTTTTCAAAGTTATAATTTAGTTGCAATTCTAGTAGTAACATGACACATTGTCAACCTAATCTTCTTGCTTTCTTAACAAAGATAAAAATATAATATAATTATACAAAAAAAATTGTGATCTTAGATATACATGAAACAAAATTAGAAATATAGTACATATAACTAATATCTTTCAAAATGATATTTATATAATGAGAAGTGCATAGAGGTTAATAAATATACTTATAATCTGATTATAAAACTACCTAATTAATACATTATTAGCTACATTTTTTGGTCCAACTCACTTGAAAATTTTAGAAAATAATCCAAATAAAGTGTAGTCACCTTTTACCTTGTCAAAAGCATCATACATACTTGATAAACATTATTCTAATATTACAATAAATTAAGAAATTAATAAAGGTTCTTTATCTTTTATCAATACACCCATACGACATAATAGTGTATCTTATTATTCCCAAACTAGAATTATATATATTTGCAGCCAACTAATACCCCTTCTTTAGTTCTTGAAGTAAAGATACATGAATCTCATAATAAGAATGCGCCTTAAATCTTGGACTTGTCATTATAATAACATCCATTACTTCTTAAAAAGGATTAATTAAAAGTATCTAAAGGTATACCTAAATGATATAAAGAAATAATCCAAGATCTTTTATATTGTAAAATAGCATCCTTATCAATCAAAATATTTTTTAGAATATGTTAAGAACTAGGAGTAGTTTTTAGATGAAAATAAGAATTTACGTCGATAATAGTTTTCCTTTTTTCCTTTATATAATACTTGTTGTATTTCATCATCTCTAAAAGATACATTATAAGCCTCCTTATTCCTTTTTTATTTGTTTCTTGAAATATTTTCAATCTTCTCATTGTAAACATGAACTTATAGGAAATATTTCCATTAGACGTTTGAAAACAAGAAAAATAATTCCATGTTGGATCAACTTTAATATGAATAGAGGATATTAAGTTCACTGAATATTTTTTTTCTACAATTCTATATTCTTTATTATAATTTCAAACTGAAAATATGAGAAAAATGATTTGTGTTTTGATTACCAAAATATACAAATATAATCATTAAATCTAAAAATAAAGGATTCTTACTGTTTTAAATATGGTTTAAATATTTTTAGGATCAATAAGTGAACAAAAAATAAATTTAGGAATGAAATAAAAAGGCATGTGAAAAGGGTTTAGAAATTTAGAACGGAAAAAGAAAAAGGATGAGTTATGAAATGCAAAATTTGAAGATTTAAAAAAAAGGAAGAAAAAAGACTTACAGTTATAACAAAAGGAAAAAAGAAGAAGATGATCATACAAAAGGACAAAATAAAGCAAAAAGAAAACATATTCATAAAGGAGACGAAAAGTAATTGCCACGAGAGAGGCATGGACGAGGAAAAACTTTTGCGATATTGAGTTTACATGGAAAAAGATAATAAAATGGTAATCACTGATCAATAGCTTTTAGATAAAATGTCCAGTAAGTTTGTAGTGAAGCTGAGTAAACACTAGAGAAAAAGACCCTAAGCTGGAAAGTTGATTTTATTGTAAATGATAATACTTCTGTTTATTTTCTGTTTCTATGTTGTTCACTATGATTTATTCTATATGCGAAATTGAAAATGCCCGATAATAGTTGAATACAATATTTGTTGAAGCATGTCTGCAACTTGATAAGACTTGCGAGTTACTTTGCAGCCGTTGTATTGGTTTGCTATAAACATATTGTCTACTAATTTCCTTATTGATGTCTCTCGAATTGCAAATATGACATGGCCACAAACTACTGAGAAAAAGAGTCCAGTGTCTGGAAAGATATTCTTCCAATTTTCGCATTCGTTATGTAAGGATCAACAAAAGCTTTCTAGTGAGAAAAGTTAAAGATATCTTATTTGGTAACATGTATCACCCACCCCGACATCTTATACAAACACAAATGACAAAGATGTAAATTCTATTATACCTAGAACAATTTAATCGCTACAACAGAAGGGATTTTAGTGACCAAAAAATTCGTCACTAAAAGTTCCAAAATTGTCACTAATAGTCATTAGCGAAAATTTATTTTCGTCACCAAAAATGTCATCAAATCTTCGTAATAGAAAACTATAGGTGATGTTTTTTCATGTTCGTCACAAATTATGTTTTCCTACATTTTATTTTCGTAACACAAAAATATATGTGAAGTTTTGGTAAATCATCGCTAGTAACCTTTGGTTACGCTCATAGCTAATAATATTTAGCTACGAAATTTGATTTTTAACTACGTTTTGGAAAAAATAGCCAAATGTTTTTAACTACGTTTTTGTAAAATGTAATCAAAATTTTGATATACATTATAATTAAATGTTATATCATGTTAATTATCATTATTTGTGACATTTTTAATCCATATTATTGTATATGATATTTAGATTTTTTATTGTTAGTTTATTATACAAAAATAATTGATAATTTGAAGCATTATATATAAAAAGTAAATATCTTTAAATTATACTAACAAAAAGAATATCCTTCATATATAAGATTTTAATTACAACCTTAACAATTCTTATAAAAAAAATAATAAATATAAAGACTGGCTTACAAATTATAAATATTGAGATTACAAAAAAATTACAACGTAATAGGGACAACTAGCTAATTTGTCCATCTGGAAGAGAGCAACTTCAAACCTCAGCTACCATAAATGAAATAACATGACTCAACTTCATACCTCATTGGATTACCAGCAAAAATTATTGTATTTTATGAACAAAAGAGGATAAGTTACAACAGAAAATAAAGAATATAACGCATTTCTGAAATAAGAACTCAATTTATAATCCCGTTGCTAACCTAAAACTTATTGCGCCCAGTAAATCGATGTTCCTATATTGTCTCCCCCAGCTGTGTTCCTAATCATTATTATATGGCACTTTTTGCAGCAAAGACCTTAAACTAGGAGTGAGTTGATAATGGGGACAAAATTATAGCTGAATAAGAAATCATATACTACCATTCATAGATCAGCTTTTGCTCTTTTATGAGCAGTCAATAGTTCTTCAAGAATTACTAATAAACAATGTGACCTTGATGGCAACAAATAGTGCGGCTCCCCTGGAGAATTGAACATCCTCTTCTTCCTAGAGATTTCATTAAAGGGAGAGTAAAGATCACATAAAGAACATTATTTGGTCTTAAGTGCTTGATAATTGAAGCTAATATATGCTTTTAGTTCAAAAGAAAATTATACAACTCTAGAATTTGTCAGCATGATCACTAAGTAGGCTGAGAAAAAGCAAAATAAAAAAAGTAAAAAGTTGTCTACGAATTAAGCTCTCTAAAGATTTCCTAAAATTCAGAAGCAAACAAAAGATATCAAAAATTGAAGAGCATAATTAGACATATAAATTATCTGCCAGTTACGCATTTCAAGATCTTGATTTCTATTGTTCCAGTTACCCATTTGAAGATCTCAATTTCTGTTGTTTATTTCTGTATAATCTTTACTGTCAGAAAATCTGCAAGCAAGCTAATACACACCTTCCTAGGTTTGTGGACTAAAATCAGCTGAAGAGAGTCTCATTCTATCACAAGACTAACAAAATCTTCAATTAATATTATACCTGTCACAGGATGATCCAAAACCACTCTTAACCATATAAATTGAATACCAGATCACCTAAAAAACCACTCAATAGTTCTTCCACTCATCCTCTGCTCTCTACACAATACCATGCCTTCAATCTTTGTCCTTCCAGTTCAAAGCCCAACTAGGCTTCAAAATTTTTAACTACTAATCAATCACAAAAGAAAGAGATCACATTCAATGAAATTTCACCATAAAGCTAATACCAAAGAGAACCCATAAGAAATTAGCTTCTTGAATTTTCAATCGAAGCTGATATTGCTACAAATCATGATTGATTTCAGCCTCATCCGGTTGCTATCCTCTTCCCCCACTACCCCCCAAGTTCTTTAACCATTAACCCCAAAACACTCGTGCAAAAAATCACCAAGTGAAATATCTCATTTACAAAAAGGAGAGTTGGGTCATTGAGAGGATCAATAAGATTTGATTTCCAATTGACATGATTTTTCTGGTTGAAGAACATGATGAAGTCTTCTCTACTTGCCATCAAAATTAGGCATTGTTATGGTGGTGGAGTCGGACAGCAACTACAACAGAAAGGGTGGAGAAGAAACAGGAGAGGAGAACAAGAAAAAGGCAAAAAGCCTGACTACCATTAAAGAGAGAGAGAGAGAAGCTTGAAGTGAGGTTTTTGTTTTTTTGAGGAGAAGCAGAAGAGGCGTAAAAAGGTTTTTGTTTTCGTTTCCCTCTAAACGTTAGCGTTATTATTTCCGCCTTTTAACTATTATTTGGCGATGATTGTTGAAATTGTCACCAAAAATCTAATTAATTTTACAAAATCTACCCTTCTACGACGTTTTCACGAAAGCGACGCCAAAGGTTACTTTGTTGGATAATTTTATGAAAGCGTCACCAAAAGTTACTTTTTCGTAACGATTATGCAAAAGCATCGCCAAAAGTGGCGACGAAATTTGAAATAGTCACAAAAGGACTACTCTTTAATGAAGATTTTAAAAATGGTCGTTAAAGGCTTAACCAAATGTCTACTTTGATATAGTGTTTGGTGACGATTCTAGAAATCATCGTCAAAGAGAAAATATTTAGTGGCTTTTCTTCAAATTTTTTGTCAAATTCATTTCTTTGCTTGACCTTAGTGACGATTTTTAAAATCTCAGCCAAAAGATTAACTTTTAATGACTATTTTTCTAAAATCGTAGCTAAATGTTGACATTTAGTTGTTAAGTCAAGAAAACTTCACCTTTTCTATTGATTTTGATGAAAGTCAAATAACAATAATAAAAGAAGTGTGTGAACTGCTTTGATAAATTTGTTAAGTGCGCAGATAAATGTAAGTGGTACAAATCATCAAACCTAAACGATACTTAAGTAAAAGTTGAATAAGATGAAGCGTCTAAGATGGGTTAGATGAAGTGAATAAGTTAGACGAAGTAAATAAGTCTAAAACACTAGACGGAGCATACAAATCGAAGCATTCAGACAATCTGATTGTACAAAACATACTTAGACAAACTCTGTACTCAAGTGCTCACATTTTGAAAAAATATTCTGAAAGAAAAAAAAGAAAGAAAGAGAGCAAAAACATCTTTAATGTGAGTGTGAAAGCTCAAAACAATATCTTTTTGATTGAAAGGAAGGCTAGAGCCTGAAGAGGCTAAGAAAGCAGATAAAGAATATTTTGTGAAAGAGACTTGAAGAGGCTCTGCAAGTGTAGAAATAATACTTGTAACATTGAAGGAGATAGTGAAATCTCAGAAAAACTCTGAGGATTGGACGTAGCTTAAGGTTAAGGGTGAACCATTATAAATCGCGGTATCTTATTTTCTAACCCTTATCTCTTTAATTTTCTTGTTGTTAGAAGAATAGATATTGATTTCCGCTGTTGCATTACTCATAAAATTAAGTGCATTGTTTTGTAATCGTCTGAACTTGTAAAAAAATCAAGAAGATTTTAAAGATTAATAACTTAGATGATGTAACACAATTCAACCCCTCTTATGTATTTTACATATTATAAGTGATTTCTATATTAACAAGTGATTTACTTCAGTTGGTATCGGAGCTCAAGTTTCCAAGAAACACTGTTACAAAGTGAGTACAAAGATCCATAACTGAACCACATGTTTTTATAGCAAAAGCTGCCTCAGTCACAAGACCCCTGCATTCAATGGCGAAGACTATCATTATTGGAAGGACAGGATGCGGCTTTTCATACAATCCACACACATTGATCTTTGGGATATCATTGAAAATGGTCCATATCTCCCAACAGACAACGAAGGGAAAAGCTCTCGTGACTAGTGGTCGGTTAATCAGAGAGCTTGCTTTCAATTAAACTTAAAGGTCAAGTTCTTCTTAAGTTGTGCTATAAGCAGAAGTGAATATGATAAGGTTCATAGATGCGAATCTGCAAAGGAAATGTGGGACACATTAGCTATTGCACATGAAGGCATAAATCAGGTGAAAGAATCCAAGATTGGTATTCTGGTTCATCAATATGAGCTGTTCAAGATGAAAGATGATGAGACTATTGATTAGATGTTTAGATGATTCCAAACAATTATTAATGGACTTAAAGCTCTGGGGAGAATCTACGACAGTCAAGATCATGTCAAAAAGATTCTCAGAAGTATTCCAAAAAGATGGAGACCCAAAGTAATAGCAATACAAGAGGCCAAGGATTTAAGCAAGCTGAAGCTAGACGAATTCCTTGGTTCACTGAAAATCCATGAAGTAGAGCTCAATGTAGAAGATAAACCTAGAAGGGATAAATCTATTGCATTGAAAGTTGGTGAGAAGAATTAGAAGATGCAGAAAAATAGAAGCACGTCTTTGAAGGCATTAAAGATTGAAGAAAGCAAGATTGTTGATGCTAGTGAATCTAATTAAGATTCAAGTGAAGATGAAGATGAGCTATCCTTCATTTCAAGAAAGATTAGAAGGATTTGGAAAAAGAAATCAAGGGGAAATAAAGACTTCTCTTTCAAAAAGAATAGCAAAGACGATTCGAAGAATGAGAAACGTTCTATTATCTGCTATAAGTGCAATAAATCAGGACATTACAAGTCTGAATGTCCCTTGCTCAAAAGAAAACAAAAGAAAAGTCAAGAAAACAAAAAGAGCATGAAGGAAACATGTGAAGATCTGGATTCATCTGAATCGGAATCTAACTCAGAAATGTTGGACCATTGGTGGTTGACAAATTAAAATTCCTTTATGTTTTGATAATAATAAAATATATAGAATTAGTTAAGAAATTATTTCAG
>JAOSBN010000178.1:7452426-7485503 GCA_027563595.1 Erythroxylum suave | reverse complement strand
TTGGTCTCTAGTCCCTAAACCATCCAATAAATCTATTATAGGAACTAGATGGGTATTCAAAAATAAACTAGACGAATCAGAAAAAGTAACCCATAAAAAAGTTAGATTTGTAGCTCAAGGCTATAATCAACAAGAAGGAATAGGCTATAATGAAACATATGCCCCTGTAGCTAGACTACAAACTATTAAGATCTTGCTTGCATATATTGCTCATTATAATATAAAATTATTTCAAATGGATGTGACAGGTGCTTTTTTGAATGGTTTTTATAGATGAGGAAGTTTATGTAAAACAACCCCCAGGTTTTGAAGACTTTGATAAACTAGATTATGTGTATAAACTTCATAAAGCTTTGTATGGATTAGAACAAGCACCTCATGCTTGGTATGATCGTCTGAGTTCATTTTTTATTAAAAATGACTTTATTAGAGGTCAAGTAGATAAAACATTATTTAGAAAAAATATTAAAAATGATTTATCGTTGTACAAATATATGTAGACGATATCATTTTTTGGTGCAACTTCTAAAGAATTATGTTCAATTTTTGAAAATCTTATAAAAGTGAATTTGAAATGAGTATAATGGGTGAATTAATTTTCTTTCTTGGTTTATAGATTAAACAAATTGAAGAAAAGATTTTAACAAAAGTATATCAAGGAACTTTTAGTCAAATATAAAATGGGAAATGTTAAAGCAATGTCAACTCCTATGCATCCTTCAATCGTTTTGACCAAGGATGAAGTTGGTAAGAAGATTGATCAAACTCTTTTCAGAGGCATTATTGGTTCTTTGCTTTACCTAATTGGAACTAGACCTGATATAATGTTTAGTGTTTATTTGTGTGCAAGATTTCAAGCAGATCCTAGAGAATCTTATTAAAAGAATATTAAGATACTTGACATGTTCTACTGATGTTTGCTTAATGTATGAGAAAGGTAAAGATTTCAGGTTAATTGGCTAATGTGATGTTGATTATGCCGGAGATAGGATTGATAGAAAGAGTACAAGTGGAGATTATCCACAAATTTTTGGTCAAGCAAGAGGCAAAGTTCAATTGCTCTATCTACTGTAGAAGCTGAATACATGTCAGCTGCAAGCTGCTATTCACAGATATTATGGATAAAGTATTAGTTAGAGGATTATTCTATCCAAGAAGATCAGATTCCAATCTTTTGTGATAGCACAAGTGCTATTAATCTCTCAAAGAATCGAATACAACACTCAAGGACAAAGCATATTGAAGTTAGATATCATTTTATAAGAGACTGTATACAGAGAGGGATCATAAATCTATAATTTGTTGAGACGAATGAACAATGGAAAGATATCTTCACCAAACCCTAAAGTGAAGACAGATTCAAGGAAATCAGATGAAATCTGAATATAGTGATGTTAAATGACTATTTGTCTGAGACTCCATGATCCAGATGATTCGTCTAGAAGAAGCCAAAAAGTCATAAGTTTTTAGATTAAATAGTAACAGTAACTTTCACTCGGTAGTTTCAATCTCATGATTAATAGTGGATCAGTTAAAAAACATTACAAACGGTAACTTTCAAAAGTGTGTATAAAAAGAAATCATCTCAAAATTTGCAACACCTTACACTTTAGAATTTTCTAGAAAAGCTTCGAAACTGACTTGTTCAAAGTGCTCTCAACACACACGATCTAACCCTCTGTTCTAAACTTCAAATCCTTCTCATTTCATTTCATATATTTCTCTCAATTGTTTCTATATACTAACCTCGCTTCTTTAAGCGAAATACATTTATGTGTTTAGTGTTTTTCTTTTGCATATTAAAAATGTCGAAATCTCTTGTCTATAGAAGAATCATTGACTTCATTTCCCTGAAGGATAATCAAATGGATATCGAACCTGAGATTGAGGCAGTTAGATGGAAGAACTTCTTCAATATCCAAGAGTCGGTGTATCTGAATGAAATATATGAGTTTTGGAAGAATGTGAAGGTGGTAGATAACACCTTGATATCGATACTAGATGGGTTATTGGTCATAATCACACAAGATTCTATTGTGAAGGCTATTGAGTGTCCAAATGAAGGAGCAGAATTGTTCAACAATACAAATTGGATCACTTAAAGTTATATAAATTAAGCCAACATCAATCGACAACTATATGGATCTAGTAATCGAGGAGTCAAGAAGTCTTCAACCCTTATTCCGAATGCTAGGGTTCTTCATTCACTTCTTCTTCATTCTATCCTACCAAGAGCGGGATCAAAGGACGTGATGACAATGAATAATGAACATTGTCTATTTCATCTACTTACTCAACAACCGGTTAATCTTCCATTCTTGATTTTGAAGTACATGATAAAGGCTAGGGAGGATTATCATTTGAAGAGTGGTTCTTTACCTTATCATATACTGTTAACAAGATTCTTCAAAGAATCTGGAATCCTACTTGATAGAGGAAATAGAGTAAAGCTGAATGTTAAGAGTGTTATCAATGCCTCTAATATTCACAAAATGAGGATCAAGACTGAAGTTAAAGCGGATGTAGATTTCACACCAAAATCACAATCTAAAGGGGAGCTTTCAGTAAGACAGAGGAGTAAATAACATGTTTCGTCTAAAATACAAGCAAAACCTCGATCGTTTAGAGGAATATTAGCAGAGGTAAAGGTTGAACAATCGTCTAGTGAGCTGATACAAGCCAAGACATTTCCAAAAAGGAAGAAAAAGCAAGGTTTAACAACCAACTCACCAAGTGTCTTTAAAGAGAAAGGCTGAGACACTCCAATCAAAAAGGCCCGAGAAGACAAGAAGGTCACCAAGTTTAATGACCTTACGAAAACAAAAACAGAAGAAGCAGAAAGTTTTGATTCTTAGTGGAGATTCTGAGAGTAAAAAAGAGAAAGAGCAACAACAGTAGCCTACCAAACCAATTGTCTCTATCCCTTAGACTCAATTACAACATCCATCTATAGAGACAGAGATGAAAAGGAAGTTAGTATTTGAGAAGAAGAAGCCTCAACAACAACTCTCTTCTAAATCAGCAGAAGAATAAAAGAAGACAAAGCCTGTTTAGAAGAAGAAGGTTTCATCATCTGATGTTCAACAAAAGACATAGACTGATAAAAAGCAGTGAGTAACATACAACCCTACTCAAGCAATAAAGAAAGAAGATTTGAAGATGAAGGTTGTAGAAGAATCAACACTTGATCATAAAAGAGGTTCAATTATCATCAGAGAACCTTCTAAACAGACAGCTAAGGTTCAAGTTGAAACTATAATAGTAAATGATTAGACGATACATCTTCTAAGTCCTAAAGATCGATGACTATATAGTATTCTACGAGATGAAAATACAAAACCATATCCATTAAAGATTATAGAAGATCCTTACACAATCTATCTAGTGACAAGCAGGATGACCATCAAGATTGTACCAGACATACAACCTAGACATCCAGGACCAAAAGTCAGCAAAGAAAAGGGAAAGAAGAAGAAATTTCCTGAAAAATGAGAAGAGGATCTTACAGAAGAAGAAATTCAAGTGGCAATGAAGAACATAGATGATGTATGTCATGCAGCTCAACCTGTAGGCGTTTATGTATCACATCACATATAAAGGGAATCAGGAAGTAATTTTGGAGCATTCACCAAAGACGAAAACTTTAAGGTAGTTGGCATAATATTAGAAGGAAGGTACAAAAGTATCACAATTGAAGTTATCAATTTTAATTTAGAAACCTTTGTGCATTTGCTTATTCATTTCAAACCTTTAGGTTTCATTCCTTTATTTAAAACTATTTTACACCTTCTAGGGAACCAATTTACAAACTACCCATACTTGATGATCTTGATATTCCTGACAGAAAACAACCTTCTACATTACCCCCAATAAAAATTATAGAATTAGACGATTCACCTAGAAAACCATCTGTTGTTGATTATAGTCGTCCACTTAGTGAAACGCTACAAGAACCTACTGTTAATTCAGAGGTCTTAAAGAATTTCATCGAACGGACTGAAGCTAGTCACAAGCAGACAAAAGTTTAAGAAGCCTTAGCTAAACATATTGAGAAACTTGATACTAAGGTTGATGAACTAGGTGATGCAGTGGGTGATCTTCATGGGAAAATAGTACTTCTACATGTTTCTTTAGAAGAAGACTTCAAGACGATCCGCACTAATATTCAACAGATGTTATCTGAAATCCTAATGCATCTAAAATGAATGATCTTTTTGATTAATAACAAATAGGGGGAGAACAGGAGAATAGTAGAAAGGAGAATTAGAGAATTAAATTTTTTTGTTTATCATTGTATATTGTATACTTGCTTTATTCATCTGAATATTATTTTCATCTTCTAATAATATATTTATTTGTTATCATCAAAAAGGGGGAGATTGTTAAGTCAAGAAGACTTCACCTTTTCTATTGATTTTGATGAAAGTCAAATAATAATCATAAAAAAGTGTGTGAACTATTTTGATAAATTTGTTAAGTGCGCAGATAAATGTAAGTGGCACAAATCATCAAACCTAGACAATACTTAAGTAAAAGCTGAATAAGATGAAGCGTTTAAGATGGGTTAGACGAAGTGAATAAGTTAGACGAAGTAAATAAGTCTAAGACACCAGACGAAGCAAACAAATCGAAGCATACAAGATGATGTAATTGAAGAATGTACGATAACATCAGTTAGTTGGAGTTGGTTACGTGACTCAACTAATAACAAACTTTAGAAGATTCTACAAGCAGATTTCTGAAGAAGACCATTGGAGATTTAGATTATAAATATCAGTTGTATTCGTAAGACACAACAACGAATACACACAACAAAAAGAGAGAGAACTCTGATTGTACAAAACATGCTTAGAGAAACTTTGTGCTCAAGTGCTCACACTTTGAAAAAATATTCTGAAAGAAAGGAAAGAAAGCAGAAACATCTGTAACGTGAGTGTGAAAGCTCAAAACAATATCTTTTAGAGTGAAAGGAAGGCTAGAGCCTGAAGAGGCTAAGAAAGCAGACAAAGAATACTTTATGAAAGAGACCTAAAGAGACTCTACGAGTGTAGAAATAATACTTGTAACATTGAAGGAGATAATGAAATCTCAGAAAAACTCTGACGGCTGGACGTAGCCCAAGGTTAAGGGTGAACTAGTATAGATCGCGGTTTCATATTTCTAACCCTTATCTCTTTAATTTTCTTATTGTTAGAAGAATATATATTAATTTCTACTGTTGTATTATTCATAAAATTAAGTGCGTTGTTTTGTAATTGTTTGAATTTGTTAAGAAAATCAAGAAGATTTTAAAGATTAATAACTTAGACGATTTAACACAATTTAACCCCCCTTCTTGTGTATTTTACATATTATACGTGATTTCTATATTATCAAATGATTTACTTCACTGGTGATCATTTTGAAAATCATCGTGAAAAGGGAAAAGGGAAAAGTGAACCTTTTGGTGATGTTTTCTAAAATCGACGCCAAATATAAATCTTTAGCTACGATTTTAAAATCATAGCAAGAAAAGCATAGCCCTTTCCCTGCTTTATTGTAGTGAATGCATGCAAGAATTTAAGAGTTATCTAATTTGTAAATTCTATTATGTGCAAGAATAGTGCAATGAATGGAAGAATTATATGTTAACAATCTTGCGTTCAAAAGAAATAAGTGTTGACTATGCTGTATATTATCAGGCCAAATCATATTGTTTGACATTAATGCTTGTTTGTTGATCCAAATCCAGGGACAAAAGATGTTTTCTTAGGCTTTAACTCACCAATGGTCAAATGACAAAAAGAATGAGAAGAGTTCCTTCATTAATTGTCAATTATTTGGACCATTGATTTTAAAATCAATGTAATATAGAATGAAGAAAAGCAATTTTGATTGCTAAAGCACAAGCTCATCTTTCTAACTAAATTGCAAGTTTCATCAACCCAACTTTTCTCGAGTTTTGCAACCATCCAATATATACACATGGACTATGTAATCCTATAAGCGTATCTAAAATGATGATCACCGTAGTTTCATTTTCTCACATATACCTTCTTATGTAAGCCCACAAAAACAAAACCTCATATTCATTGGGACTTAACATTTAGAAGTATGTTTCTAGCTATAAAATGAAGCCAACGGGCAAGAAAATCTAAGTTTTAACAAAATCTCGTTGAATGAATCCCAAAAGGTAAAAAGATCATGAAATGGACAAAAAAGGGGCCAAACAACACGTCTAAGATAAACAGTTAGGTGAAATAGATAAATCTCCCATGTAATTTAAGAAAGCCTAATTTGGTGAAGCTCTAATAGGATGTCAAATTATGGCTTATCATAATCTTACCATTCTATTCTTCTATTTGTTTATTAAGATGGTTTTTGATATGCAACCAAACTTGGAATGGCTTTACACAATTTGGTTAGTTTGATGTTTTTGACAAGTTTAAAGTTTTCTTTTATAATTTTTGTCTTAATTTTAATTAATTTGTGGCATAGGATAATGGAGATAGATCAAAGTTGGATGGAAATTTCTGATGGAACATTCCCAAAGTATGAAAATGAAGTTATTGAATTTCTTGAATTCACTTTCAATCATCTTGTTATAGGAAGATCAGCACATTGTCTTTGTAAAAAGTGTAACAATAATTTTTTTAGGACGCGAGATATAATTTACTCCCACAACGAAGCTATTAAGTTTTATAGATTATTGCAATAATTAAAATAAGAGCTATATCCTGGCTGTAAGGTATCTTCCACGTTATCATTCATTGTTGAACTATTGAATTGGAAATGTCTCTATAGCATTAGTGAAAATGCAATTGATGGTATATTGTATATAATGAAAAGATGGTTTCCTAAAGGTAATAAGGTTCCCTGCTCATATATGATAGTAGGAAAATTACACGAGATATAGGGCTTTCATATGTAAAGATAGATGCTTATGTGAATGATTGCATTCTTTATAGAAAAAAATATGAGGATGCTCAAGCTTGTTTAACTTGTGGTGAATCTAGATGGAAGAATGATGGGAAAATAGGAAATTTGACTAATGAACATAGTTGTAGAAAAAAGATTCCGCAAAAAGTCTTGTGATATTTTCCATCAACTCCACACTTGCAAAGATTGTACATGTTAGCAAATGTTGCTAAAGATATGACATGGCATAAGGAAAAACTACGCAATGATGAATACATGAGACACCCAGTGGATTCTTTTTCTTGGAAAAGTTTTGATGTAAAGCTTCCTTCTTTCACAACAAACCCACGTAATGCTAGAATCAATTTAGTAAGTGATGGCTTTAACTTATTTTATAATATGAGCGCTTCTGATAGTATATGGTCAGTTGAGTTAGTTGATTATAACCTCCTACTATAGCTCTGCATCAAAGATCCTTATTTCATGTTGTCACTTTTTATTCTTCCTCTCAAAGCTCCTGGAAATGTATTGATGCATACTTAAAAACCATTGATAGATTAGATGAAATGCCTCTAGAAGATAGGAGTTGAGACATATGATGCATTTTCAAAAAGTAATTTTTAGTTACATGTAATGCTTTTGTGGACCACAAATGATTTTTTAACCTATGCTAAATTTATCGGGATGGAGCACCAAAGGCAAGTTAGCATATCCTATTTGCAATCTGGATACTTAATCTAATAGACTTCACAATGGACGTAAAACATGTTATCTTGGTCATCGTCGTTTCATACTAATCAATCATTCTTGGAGAGACAATGCTAAAGCATTTAATGGCAGTAAAGAAAAGTGAACAACACCAAAACAATTGTCCGGTGATGATGTTCTTAAACAATATGATTAATTTTCTGAGGTGAAGTTTGAATTCTTTTTTATACTTATTTATATATGTTATTTCTATTTTACTTAACATTTCTTACTTTCACTTTTTTATTCATTATTTGGAAATTGGAAAAAGAAAAGCATCTTCTTTGAGCTTTCATACTAGAGAACACTTGAACTGCCATAATTTGGATGTTATGCATATTGAAAAAATGTATATGACAATATAACTAGCACCTTATTGGACATTGAGGGGAAAAAAAGATACTATCAACACTCATTTCCATTTAGAATATAGGGTATTTTAGTTAAGCTTCATGCAACTCCTACAGGCAATGATAGGTATGAATTTCAGCCTGCATGCTATATGATGTCTAAAAATGAAAAACAAGCATTTTTTTTTCAATTTTTGATTGGTCTTAAAGTTCTAGATGGATATTCATCCAACATTTTGGGATGTGTGAGTCTCAATGAATGCAAAATTTATGGGATGAAATGTCATAATTGTCATGTATTTTTACATCGATATTTTCCACTGGCTATACGTGGTTTATTAGGTAAAGAGGTTTGTGAAGCAGTCATTGAGTTATCTACATATTTATGAGAGTTGTGTGCGAAAGTGTTGCATTTCAATGATCTAGAGAGACTTGAGAAAACAATTCCATTAACGCTTTTTGAGTTATAGAAGATATTTATGCCTCATTTTTTTGACATCATGATAAATTTAACAATTCATCTTGTGAATGAGGCTAAACTTGTTGGTCTAGTACAATTTCAATAGATGCATCTCATAGAGCAAATTTTGCTCACACTTAAATCATGTGTGAGAAATAAGGCACCTCTAGAAGGATCCATTGCTGAAACATATATTGTACAAGAGTGGATGCACTTTTTCTCAAGGTATTTACATCATACTGAGACTAAGTTGAATTGTCTTGGAAGAAACTATGAAGGAAGCGATGACTGGTTGCATTTGGATATTAAAGCTTTTTCACAAACTGGTAGGCATTTACTTGGAAAAACATATAAAGAGTTAAGCTTAATTGAATGGGCTAAAGCAAGAATGTATGTGCTAGAGAATTGTCAAGAAATCCAAGAGTATGCCGAGTAAGTGATATAACTTTTAACCATTCATTTATGAAATTTATTTTGTGTTATATAATATTTTGCACATGTCTATTTATATTTTATTTATTTATTATGTGAAGCATGCATAAAGAAAAACTCAAGAGAGAGGATCCTAAAAATATGAATAGAAAACACCAACAAGAATTTTATCAGTGGTTCAAAAATTTTGTATATATATATATACACACTTATAAATTTTATTATTATGATGTAATTATTTTTAAAATTACATGTTTGATGATTATTACTCCTCCTAGATATTTCAATTGCATGCTGAAGAAAGTGACTTAGTTAATGATTAATTATTGCATGTAGCATATGGGCTTGCTATACGAGTTTATCATTATAAAAGCTTTCTCATTAATGGTTGGAGGTTTAACACAAAGGAAAGAGATTTGAAGTTAAAATCACAAAATAGTGACATTCTTGTGAAAGGAAACGAGAATTCAGGTGACTTGGATTATTTTGGTGTATTAACATATAGCATACAATTAAATTATTATAGGAAAATAGTGTTACTTTATTTAAGGCTGACTAGTGGAATGTGTATCATAAAGGTGGATATAAAGTTGACAAATTTGGGTCTCCTATGATCAATATCACACGCAAGTTGAACACCAATGAACCATATGTTTTAGCTTCACAAGCTAAGCAAGTTTATTAAGTAAAAGACACTAAAGAGCCTAATTGGCAAGTTGTTGTGAAGACAAAACCGCATGATTTATATGAGTTGCCCGATGAAGATGTAGATGAGCCATGTGAAGAAAATGAAGATTTTGGTTTTACATTTCATGGAGTTAATTTGAAGGAGGGTGGTGATATGATATCATTGAATATATCTGGCTTAGCCATATCAACTATTGAAGGAAATCTTATAAATATTAATATCATAGATACTGAAGATGATGATGAAACTGATTATGATGAGTGTCCAATAAGTGAAGATGAGACTAATGAAGACGTGATGATAATTGAACATTTATTTTGAAATTATTTATGGATTTTAGATTGATTCAGACTTCAGCTTGATACTTTAATATAATAATTTAATTTTTAAATCTCTTTTATTATGACGTCTTTTTAGTGTAATATTAAATTTTATTATGTTTGCTAAAAATCTATTAAAATGCTAAATTTTTTGTTACAATATTTACATAGGTTAATGTAAGAAAAAATAAATTCATATTGCTAATTTATACTTATTGCAATATTTTCAATTATAGTCATAACATTTTTGTCACAAAATATTTAAGTATGAAAAATATTTTTAGTGATTATTGTCACAATATTTAATTGATATTAATTAGCTAGGCTTATATTAGTGACAAGTTTTAGTCACAAAATAATGAAAATTTATGTGACAAAAAGTTTTCTCGTTACAATTATTTTAAAATTTATGTGATGAAAAAATACCTTGTCATTATCATTTTGAATAATACTGACTATAGTGGTTCATATGCTACTGTGATGACATATTATTGCCACTAGCTATTTTCACTTATATTGATGACAATTGTCATCACAAAATATATCAATTAAATGACAAACAATTTTATTGTCACAACAATGAATAATAATAGTGACAATAATTTATTTTGTCATAATTACATTTCATTCTTGCTAAAATGGTGTAGTTGCTAAATATTTAGTACTATTAGTGACAACTTAAGGGAGACAAAGCTATTATTGACACTAATAATTTATTATTAGTGACAACATAATTGGGAAAGATTTGGTAGTGTCACAAATACTATACCATTAGTGACTACGTGACAATTTATCACAAATAATGAAAGTAATAGTGACATACAAATTTTTAGTCAGAATAACTATCATATTTGTGATGAATATTTGAATGTCACAAAAGAATTGTCACTAAATGTCTTAATTGTTGTGGTGTATGTATAAGTATATGCCCATAGTAGACAAATTGTACCTAAAAGAAGGAATGATTCAATGATGCTATGATTGATGTTTTAGATTCTCTATACATTGACAGCATAGAAATCATTAGGAAAGCATGAAAAAGATACGATTTAAGCTTAGGACTAGGTCTTAACAAAGTTTCTGGGGCATTTATTGTAGGAAATGAAAGGCAGATCAATGGAAATCAGCTGCGTTGTAGCAAAAGCCACTTTCTTGAAAACAATTTCAGCTAGACGTCGATGCAATATAGATGCTGGTTGGTCCCCAAGGTTATCATAACGAGCCCTTGCACACATGCACATTTGCACTTGTGGGCAAGAGAATGGAAGTTGCATAATAGATACTCAAGGAGTAAGAATGCAGAAGGTTTGTAGTTTTCGGAACACTCGACAAAGAAGAAACTCTTAGTATATGTAATCAAGTAAGAGAATAATCGAAGCATAATATTAGGAGAGGATCAAGCGGTTGTGATGATTGAGAAGTTAAAAAATCAACAAGTCTAGTTTCAATAAATCTGTGCATGGGGAAAACATCTCAAACAAGTGGGGAAAACCAATAACAATAGAAAGAAGTACAAGGCCCTTTACCCAACCAATGTAGGAAAGAACGGGAAGCAACTAATAAAGAGAAAGACATAGAAGCTGTCATTATTCCAATAGTTGCAATAGTTGGGTTGTCTTGTTGAAGTGGAGATGATCCTTAATGACGTAGGTACCTTATTAAGTTAGGAAGCTTTCTAACAACTATTTCTTCTTAACTGTGGAACACTATCCCTATTATTCCTTTATAAGATCTAATTAATTTACTATCTATATCATTAAGTTTCTAACAATTTCCTTCTTATCTATGTACTCATCTTCAGGCTCATATAGTGTCACACATACAACTTTGTTTCCTTAAATTATCCTTCAACTCCAATCTAGTGCTCCAATTTTCAGCCCAACTTTCACCACCCTCCCAATTACAGTTAACGTGATAGGTTCCTTGAATAACAACAATAGTTTGAATGCTTCAAAAGATTAGTAATCACATTTTACATGTCCTAATGAGAAGATATCACGAGGTGCAATTCAAAATCGTAGAAGAAGACTTCTAGAAAAAGAAAACTTGCATATGCTTTTAGAGCCACCATGTAAAACAACTCACAGATACTCATGCAAATATAGAACTATGTACTGTAAGTGTATAATCAGATCATTAATTATTGTGTTAGAAAAATTCCAACCTTTATGGTTTTCGACATATAGGAGAGGATGGAATGTATCTTGGGAATCCTCTAGTTGATTAAAAATCAGAATTTATCCAAAAAATTGTAAAAGTTACCAAGAATCATAAAGCTACCATGAATTAATTATAATGCAAAACAAAAATCCAGACTCATATATTCAAAATATATAACATATATCAATTCAAAATTATAAAAAAATAAAATTGTGTTAAAAAATAACAAGAATTGCTTGACGTCATTCAAAAGCTACTACCTCCATTTCAAATGCCCAAATGGGTATGTAATTAAAAGGAGTTTAATTGATTATTGGTTGAAGGGGTGTAAGAAACTCTAACTTGTCAAGTGTATTGGTGATGCTTCGATTTTGGAAAAATGCTATCTTAAAAGAATTGGAGAAACTAACTGAAATAAGGTAAGAGAACTTGTCAATCGAACAAAATTGTAGAAATTGAAATATAATCAAAGACAACAACAATGAAAAAGTTGAAATATATTAGAAAACAAAGACTTTGTGGCAAAGAAAACATCTTTCCGGTTTAGTGAATGTTAGTTATGGTCTATAAAATTGGTCAGTTTCTCATTTGGCCAGACAGTTTTCATATATAAAGGATTTTAAAAGTAGACTAAATAGGAGAACTGATCAGTTCATAATAATATCAGTTGAACTAGTCAATTCAGTTCGATTTTAATAACATTAGTATAATTTGCTCTTAAATTTTAACTTTTTTTTTAATTTTTAAGGAAATTTATGCTCAAAATATTAAGAATAATAATAGATTGATCTAAGTCCAGATCACCTATGGATGAGTTTGGCCTAAAAAGTTTTTTCAACTTAGACCTCGATTAAGTCTAGACTGTTTAACGCAAAATTGAGTCTAGCAGGATTTAAGTGGCCTGAACCCATCTATACTTAAAAAGAAACTACAAAGGAAAAGTTACTATTAGTTTATAGTCGCCTCTCTTACAATTTGTTTCTTGTTAAAATTAACAATAATTAACAACAAAGAAATGATAAAAAGTTATTCAATCTGTTTATGGTGAAAATTAACAACATTAGCTTCAAGATCTGGTGATGAATTGATTGTGTGCAATCGAAAAAAAGGAGAAATCAATGACTAGAAAAAGTGAAGAGAAGACATGAAAGAAGTAATAAAAATGAAGGGATTAAAAAAAAAGACAAAGATGTAATGAGTAACCAACTAAAAAGATGAGAAGTGTGAAAAATCAAAATTCACAAAAAAATGAAGAGAAATATGAGAGAAAATAAAAATGCTAACTTAGAAGTTTCCTAAATAAAAAATAGGGAAAAGAGAATAAACCATAAAAAGTAGAGATTATAAGAGAATGACCTTTACTTCATCATCTCTTTACCAATACTTTAAACTCAAGTCATAAATAGGAATACACGGATGCTTCCTTTCAATTGTAATATGCTTTACAATTTTGTTGTTTCTCCTAATAATAACAACTCAACTTTTTCAATAACAAATGTTTGCTTCTTCAAATGGGCCTTTGGATTCCTTTCTCAATTGGCCATAGTGGTCAATGTCTTGATTTCTTGTTTGGATTAATTACGACCTTAATCATCTCACTTCTTGGTTTACAAAGAGATGTATTTTGTTTGGATTGATTACGACCTTAACCATCTCAATTCAAGTTAAATTAGGTTTGATATATCAACTTCTTGCCCGAATTGAAACTTAAAATCTGAATTTTTAAAAGACAAATCTAACCTAAAGTTTAATTAATTCCAACTTTTCCTTAACTTTAATTGACTTAAACTAACTCTAATCAAATTCTTTTTATCATCCCTACAAACTATGAAATGAGAAATTATATTCAAGTCTATAGAATAAATGGACAATATTTTTTATTACAAATTATATGAGATTTGATATATTTTTTTCACATTGTCCATCCATTTGTCATTATTGCACCTAAATTACCAATATTACACTTGTGTTCGATATAATATTTATTAGAAAAATTAAAATTGATCTAATTATTTTTCTTCAAAACAAACATAGATCATCTCGAAAGTTGACTATGTAAAACCCTTTTGTCTGCCCCAGAAGGAGTTTGTTATCTTGGAGCTAATGATATAACTCATAGTTGCTAGCTCTATCGAGGACTAGCTTCTCTTAGTGTTAATTAAGTTGCTCTTTCCAACTTTCTTCACACTCTGATATAGCCTCACTTGACTCCGTGCATGCCCCCAAAAGATGTTATTTCCTCCATTGCCTACATTTCCAGGTCCTATCAAACTAGCTTTGGACTTTCGTAAAAGTAGGGGAAGGGAGGGCACTTACAGGAGCTTAGATTTGTATGAGTTCGTTGTGACAGAAAGAGTTTTGAAATCAAAAGCTACTTTCATAAGTGCTATTATTGGAATTGAAGTAGTTCTAGAATGGTTAGTCATTATGCTTAACACAAGGAGTTCGACCATTGAAACTCCTTGCAAAAAAAAAAAAAGTAAAAAGGGATTGAGAAATGGGATAAAGTAATTTTGCACTACAGATGAATTTAAGAAGAAGAATCATATTCTCTACTTCTATCATTAGTTTTATCGTAATATTAACTAGTAGAGTATTATATTTTACGAGTCTTAAAATCTAAATATGCTATACTTATAGCTTTGTTTAAAACTTAATATATTTAACGCTCATTAACTATTTCCATCCTTCAAATAATATATATTTATTTTTAATTTTAATATTTTCTTTATTTTATTTTTTCAAAAATTTTGGAAGATATTTTCCAAAATTTCTTCTTTTAATCAAATATTTGTTGCCTTTATGTATACAACATAAACAAGTAAACTCAATTTAAGTATAATAAATAAATAGAATAAAACAAAAGTATATGTAAAGAATCTAAACATTTTTTTATTTTTTTGTTTTCACTTTAAAATTTGATAAAATTATTTAATTGTTTTAATTTATCCATATTTTATAGCATATGAATTAGTTTTAGTTTTTTATTTTAGTCTTTTATAATCTAATATATTAGATATGTTAAAATTATTTGACTATTTAATATTATCTACTAATAAGTTAAATTTAATATAATTTAATTATTCAAGTTGATGGTAATGTTAAAGTCTTTAAAAGAACTTCACATGATTCTTAAATTTTAGAAGAAAAATTTTATTATAAATTAAAAAATTATTTATATAAAATTGAGATTATTTAAAACTTTTAAAGATAATATGAAATGATATATAATATTTGTAACGCACCACTTTTATAGAACATATACCCGAATGTACCGACGATATTTGAGAACATACTTTACAAGGATGGCACGTTAAAACAATCAAATCAACTCGTTACAAATTTTTCTTTCGTCAACACATCTCAGCCAAACTAGTAATCATTTTTACCTATTTCATTTACAAACATATTCAGTCCTAAATGGAATTACATTTCGGAATTTAAACATACATTGTACAACAGTTAAGAGAAATACATTTCTTAATACAACTTGACTGAAGACATGTGCGGTACAAACTGATCCCGACTACTAACTCGTGTCCGATTGCAGTGGCTAGACTCTAATTAGTCTAACTGGATGTCCCCTGAACCTGAAAGACAACGTTGCAATTTTGATGAGTTTTGTGAACTTAGTGAGTAAACCATCCTCAATGTGCCCACTTATATCAAACACATGAACAATTCACATTATAATTCGCAGATAGATCATATCATCAAATATTGCATATCAAGTCACATTTCATCATGGTTCAACTAATACAATTTGTATACACTATTTCACATTTTCATTTCAAAACAGTCTAAATAATTCATTTCAGTCATTCGTATAATTCATATCAAGTTATATGCAAATGCATGTGTGACTCCACTTTCATTATTACTTTGTTGTGACCGAGCACCTTTTTATTTGTTGTGGATACTGGACTCATTGATAACTGTCTCGTATCCATTGTAGATATTGAGCTCATTTTAATATTGAGCCTGTGGCTCTTTATACACATTTCTAAGCTTTAAGCTCTTTTTCACTAGCCACTCTGGTAACAACTTCCTTTATCTGATCATGCATTTCAATGTAAAGAGATGCATCAATTCACATTATATGCAATCAATCACTTTCATTCATCATGTACAGTCACTTTCACATTTTCATTGGAACTAAGTTCGACATTCAACTTTTTTTTGAATACACATATTTCTATCAAATTCACATTTAATTATGAACACTTCCAATACATTCTCAATTATCAAACTCCTCGGACCATAAATGTCTGGAACTATCTCAATCCAATTTATAACAGTTCAATAACTGAAGTTTAAACATAACAAATCAATCCTAGTGAGAAACATCTAGGTTGACTCACTCATGCACTAGATTAGTTATTGCCTTCATGATTCAACAATGTTTGGACATTGACGACTAACTTGCGTATTTTTTTTCATCAATACACACGTATTTCACACATCATTAAGTTGCTCAATCATATAGATATCCAATCATGCATATATATATATGTGTGTGTGTGTCATGTACAATGCATGCTCAATTGACTATTTCCAGGTGTGTATCCTCAATCTCAAGTCATGATCATTCAAACCATTCTAATTTATATATGCCTAATTTTCACTTAGATTTATACCTTAAGAACAATTGGTTATTCTAATATCATCAATCATTCATTCATTAATCCTGTTATAGCATTTTATTGTTACACAATATCCAATTTCTCATTCATTTATACCTAATACACCTTTCTTATTTCTTTTGGATCACAATTGCATTCCTAAGAACACTTTCAATCCTACAACACTCATATTTTTTTAGATTTTGATACATTGTTATCAATCATCCATTTCTTAATTATAACCTTAATTAACAACCTAAACATATCAAACACTTTATCAACTTATTCAACCTCAAACTAGGTTCATTTTAAGCCTCAAACAAGTCTAAATACACCGTAGGAGATAACTTATCATTAGTTGGTTCAAACATCACTTAAAAGATAAGTATTCATGTCCATGCAATTCCCACGATCATGGCAATGGAAGTTTTTTTACCTTAAATGCACTTCCCACGATCATGGGTTATGCCACCTGAAATTTTCCAGCCACTTTCTTCTTCCAATTTTCCATATTTTTAACTTTTCATACTATATCCAAGACATCTTATGCATAGTTCATCATTTCTACTTCATTTCCTCATCATTTTAGCTCAATTCCATCACAAAAAATCTATAAAACAATCCATAAACTATGGTTTATCATTTATATAAAAACAAAACATGATCACCATCATTCACTGTCATACATAAATCCTAGTTCTTCTCAATTCAAGAACATTACACAAACACCTTTCTTAAGAACAAATTTCACCTTCATTATACTTTAAATCCCAATCTATTTCATCCACATAACAACTTATAACTCACATTTTTCATACACCCTAAATAGAACACAATCGTATCATTCCTTCATCAAAATTTCTGCACTCATCACATACCATTTTCATTATAAATCTAACCCTAGACAATTGTCATATATGCTTCTATTAAAATAACCCATGAAGATTAATAATATACTTACTTGTTTAGCTTAAAGACTCCTTAAATCATGAAATAACCTAGCTCCTCCAAAGTTTACCAGATAATCATCTTTCATGGAGGAAAAGGCTAGGTCATTTAGTAATAAGAAGATAACTGAAGTCTTGGACTGGCTTATGAAAAATGTTAACAACTCAAGGTCATGAGGGTTAGTGAGAGTTTAGTAAGTGGAGAGAAGAAAATGAAGAAGATGAGAGCATTTAGTGAAAATGAAAGACAATGAAGATGGTCCTTCAAATGAATATGTTGTGGGTTATAAGCTTAGTGGGTGTTATGATACTTACCACTTATATAACTATGGTAATGTGTTTTTGCTTATGATACTACATATCTCTTGATAATCAATCCATTTGTCTCCCAATTTGTATGCCAATTGTCACCTAATTTTCTATACCACTTGTCTATAAATCCTAAAGTAACTTGTCATATATTTCTATTACCATTTGGCACTTATTTCTATTACCATGTATCAATTTGTCTTGCCACTTGACATTTTTCCTAGTCCAAAATATACATAATTTCATAAATCTCCCAATTTTAACAATAAATTTTGAATTAATAATTATAATTCACCAAATCAAATTTCATGACATAATAACTCAAAATTCACATCATAATCATCTTAAATCGTTCTTACCCTGGAATATGTCAATTGAGTGCAATTTATCTATCTCACAATTAATATGTGTATCCTAATATTATGCATTTGAACATAATTATGAAATCATGTCAAAAATGTACCAATTTCATTCTATATGATACCACTCATATTGGGCCCAGGCCTTGGTACCTATTTCATGGCCACATTACGAGAAGATTGGGTCCAGGTCTCGGTATTTAATTCTTGGCTCCAATACGCTAGGATTGGGAGACTTTTTATAAAAAATAAAAAGAAGTCACGGTTGTGAGTTAAAAAATAAAAAATAAATCTTTAATAATAAGACAAGTCACAAAAATGGTGTTTGAATAAGAGTTGAAGGTTGATGAAAGAAGAGACGTTTTTATGACCTATTTTTTATGTATAGGATGAGTGTAGGAAATTGATGAATGAATGTATATGGTGTGTTCTTATTTTGAGAATATGAAAACCACGGATTTTAGACTGTTATGTAGATGAAATAGGTTATGAATTAAGGGTATAATGAAGGTTAAATATATGCCAAAGAAAGGTGTTTAGTAATGTTCTTGAAATGAGGAGAAGCAAGGATTTGGTATAATAGTGAATGATAAAGATTATGTTTTGTTTTTGTATGATTAATGAACAATGATTTATGGATTGTTTTAATGGTTGATATTAAGATGTAATTGAGGAGAGAATTCAGAAAATTAAGTAGAAGTGATTAATTATGCAAGAGATGTCTTGAATAATTATGAAAGAGATAAAATGTGGAAAGAGTTAGGAATGCATGTATGATAGGATTAAGTAAATGGTAAATAAATTAGTTGAGTAGAGTTTTGTGAGTTTTAATTCAACTAACATGGTATTTAGATTTGCATATGATAAAGTTGCATAAATGGATATAAATTTTGGAAAAATTGGAGTGTTAATGATGTTGTATATGTTGTGGAATTTGTGGAAAAATGAAGGAAGAAAAGGCAGGACATGATCGTGGCCTTCAGTGCACGACCATGGCTTAGAAAATTTGGGTTGTGTCATGATCATGGCAGAGTCCCCACGATCGGGGCCTATTGCATGAGGTTCTATAACGATTGTGGGAAGATCTACCACGATCGTGACAAAGAGAGAAATGTTGTCTTTTAAGTGATGTTTGAAACAACAAATGCTAAGGTACTTTCTTACAATGTATTTATGCTTGAATGAGGCATTAAATGAACCTACTTTGATGATGGATTAGGTGATTGAAGTGGGTAAGGTGTATTAGGTATAAATGAATGATTGAATGATGATGTTAAATGATCATGAGATGTGAATTAAAGAAACATACCCAAAATAGTCAAATTGAGCATGCATTGTACATAACACATATGCATATGTGTATGATTGAGTATTAATATGATTGTGCAAATTAGTAATGTGTATAAATGTGTGTATTGTAAGATATAGAAGTGCAAATCGAACAACCGCATCCAGAAATTGTCGGGACGTCAAGGAAATAAATATCTGGAACGTACTGTGAGTAACCTAGATGTTCTCACTAAGATTATTTGTATTTAATAACTTTCAATTATTGAACTGCTATATATGTCAATGTGAAAAATGCCAGACATTGATGGTTTGAGGAGTTAAATAAATGGGAATGTATTAGAAGTGCTTCATTGAATGTGAATCTGAAAGGAATAAGTGTTCTCATCAAATATGTTGAATGTCAGACTTATGCCTGATGAAAATTTGAAAAGTGATTGTTTAAACTAATAAAAGTGATTGAATGAATATATTTGATTTGATGGATTTCATTACATAATATACATGATCAGATAAACGTAGTTGTGACTGGAGTAGCCAGTGAAAAAGAGGTTAAAGCTCAAAATGTGTATAAGAGCTACAGGTTCAATATGTAAAATGAGCCCAATATCCCCAACAGATACAGGACAATTATCAATGAGCTTGGTATCCACAACAGATACGTGATAGTTAGGCACTCGGTCATAACACAGTAACAACTGAAAGTGAGTCACATATGCGTTGCATATACATTTTGATATGTATGTTTTGAATGATTGAAATGGTTTATTTGAACTGTTCTAAATGAGAAATGTGAAATAAGTGAACAAAATCGTATTTGATGCAATATGATGATTAGTAAAGGGATGTTCATTATGAGATAATATAAATAATCTGTGAATTTCAAATATAAATTGTTTACGTGAATTGACATGAGTGAGCACATCGATCATAACTTGCTCACTGAGTTCGCAAAACTTATCAAAATTGCAAAGTGAATTTTCAGGTGCGAGAGAGGAGACTTAGTTTCTAATACAAACTAGAAGAAACCTAGTACTGCCTTTTGGACTCAAGAAATGGCTCAAAGGCCAGTTAGCTAAGACTGAAGAGTTAGATAGAGTTTTTGTATAATATCTCTTTCATGTAAAATAATTTGTGAAAAAAAAGCGATAGACTCTAATAAGCTTTTGATATTGTATATATGGATTATGTATAAAAAACTATAGTGTATTATGTTTTACAAATGAAATGATGAATTGAGTTTTTGGATATTTATGTTAGTAATGTATGATGCCATATAAGTTAATGCAACTGCTCTAACCCGCTACCTTTAAGGTACATGTTCCTGAATGTCCTCGAGATGTTCAGAAAGGTCTCTCATGGAGGCGATGCGTTACAATTTTTGGTATCAGAGCATAATTTGGCATCCATAAGGACAATTTGGAACATTAGACATGATATATAGTGAGAAACTCATATAGTAATCGCTATTATTGTCTATTATAGGTCATCCACAATAGGTGATCAAGTTGGACAATCAGCTGACCTAGCGTATGTAGGAGCTAGTAGAGAGACTTCTGTATCTTCACATGATCAAATGTCTCCGAGAATTCCTAAGAGAAAGGAAAGGAGGTATGATAAATTGAGAAAACAGGGGACTGTGGACTTTTATAGAAGTATAGAACCTGTTGAGGCTGAAGGACGATTAGAAAGAATCGAAAGGATTTTTGATCAGATGGATTATGAGTCAAACGAGAAGTTTTATTGTGCGGTTTCACTACTGCAAGGTCCAACATATTAGTGGTGGAAGACTGTTCCAGGCAGTACCACCTGACCTTATAGCTTGAAGTGGGAAGACTTCCTGAAAGTCTTCAAGGATAACTATATACCAAAGATTTATCTGGATAGGACGATGAAAGAGTTTCTGGATTTGAAGCAAGTCAATCTTATCGTAGCAAAGTATGAGATATGATTTAATGAGCTAATGGGGTATGCCACTACCTTGATTCTTACTGAAGAAGACAAGTGTAGGAGGTTTAAAGATGGATTGAATATGGAGGTTCGAACGAGATTATCCATTTCTAATTTGGGTAGTTTTATAGAACTACGAGCTGCCTCAATCCGAATAGAACAACTGTTGATAGATGGTCAAGGGGAATACAGACAAGAATTCAGAATGAAGAGAGACGGTGAATCCAAAGTTGATTATGGCAGAAGATACAGTAAATGTCATAATAGATCCTTTAGACCGCAGACTAGATCAAGACAGTTGGGGTTCATACAAAGAGGTAGTTTTATGCAGTCTAGCAGTGGTAGAGGTCTAGTATCTGGGCAGATGGAATAGTGTGAACATTATGAGAAAAAGCATAATGGTGAGTGTTGGAAGTTAACAGGAGCTTGTCTTCATTGTGGATCTTATGAGCATCGGATTAGAGACTGTCCCGTAGTTTTTGGGGCACAGTATAGAATGAGAGGAGGAGCAGTAACTGAGACAATTGTTCAGCAGAGGCGAGCAAGTGGATCTAGACAGAGAGGTAGAGGTAGAGGTAGAGTGAGTTCGACGAGTCCTACGGTCAGGGCTTAGGTACGGAGTAATCAGCCACAGTCTCAGGCCTAGAGTCTATGTGATTACTGGACTGCAAGCTCAAAACTCCCCAGATGTCATTGTAGGTTGTTACATATCTTTAATTTTGAAGCTTTTTCATTGCTAGATCCAGGATCTACGCATTGTTTTGTCGCGCCGCATTTGACATCTAAACTGCATTGTGATAGAGAAATATTGAAATATGGTTTAGAAGTGAGTACCCCGATAGGTAGTACTACAGTGATAGGAGAGATATATAAGAGGTGTAAAATTCAAGTTGATCAGGTATAGTCAGAAGCTGATATGATTGTATTGCAGTTGAGTGAGATAGACTTGATACTAGGTATGGATTGGCTCACTGCTCATAGGGTGGTAATGAACTACTATACTAAGGAGGTGATATTCGAATCTCCTAATTAGCCAAGAGCAATATTTCGAGGTATTAGTCAAGCAGTGCCAGATAGATTAAATTCATTCATGAGTGCTTTGAGACTGATCCGAGGTGGATGTGAGGCTTATTTGGTCCATATAGTTGATACCCATATTGAGCAGATGGTACAAGATATTTTTGTTGTTAGGAAATTCCTGGATGTGTTTCCCGCATAGTTATCTAGTCTACTCCAAGATAAGGAAGCGGAGATTATGATTGACTTAGTTCCAGGTACTACTCCTATATCTATTCCTCCATATAAGATGAAACATGTGGAACTTAAGGAATTCAAGGCTCAGTTATAGGAGTTGTTGGAACAGGGTTTTATTAGACCTAGTGTATCACCTTGGGAAGCTCTAGTCTTATTTGTGAAGAAGAAGGATAGGACTCTAAGGTTATATATTGACTATAGACAGTTGAATCGAGTGACAATGAAGAACATGTATCCATTGCTAAGAATTGATGACTTACTTGATCAGTTACAGGGATCTCAGGTGTTCACTAAGTTAGACTTGAGATTAGGGTACTATCAGTTGAAGATAGCAGAGAATGATGAACCGAATAGTGCATTCAGGACTAGATATAGACATTTCGAGTTTTTAGTGATGCTGTTTGGATTGACAAATGCTCCAGTTGTTTTTATGGCTTTGATGAATAAGGTATTTCAACCTTATTTAGATCGATTCGTGATTGTGTTTATTGATGACATTTTGGTGCATTCAAAGAGCATAGAGAGCATGCTAAACTTCTAAGGTTAGTCCTACAAATTATGAGAGAGAAGTAATTGTATGCCAAGTTCAGTAAGTGTGAATTTTGCTTGATCAAGTAGTGTTCTTGGGGTATATAGTAACTGGATAAGGCATACAGGTGGATCCAAAGAAAGTAGAAGCAGTGATGAAATGGGAAGCTCCGAGAAAGGTGTCAAAGATTCAGAGTTTTCTAGGATTAGCTAGTTATTATAGGAGATTTGTCAAGGGGTTCTCATTAATCTCAGCCCCTTTGACAAAACTTTTAAGGAAGAATTTTCCTTTTCGATGGAATGACAAATGTCAGAGATGTTTTAAGGAACTAAAGCATCCGTTAACTACAACACTGGTGTTGACTATTCTATTTGGATCTAAAGGTTATGTGGTGTATAGTGATGCATCACACTAGTGGTTAGGATGTGTTCTGTTGTAGCATAGTAGAGTGATAACATATGCATCGACACAGTTGAGGTCTCATGAGTTCAATTACCTAGTACATGATCTAAAACTTGCTGCAATAGTTTTTGCTTTGAAGATTTTGAGACACTATCTGTATGGAGAGAAATTTCAAATATATACTGATCACAAGAGTTTAAGGTATTTGTTGAGTCAAAAGAAGTTAAAGATGGGACAGAGAAGATGGATAGAATTGCTGAAGGATTATGATTGCATAATTAAGTATCATCCTGGAAAAGCTAATGTGGTAGCTGATGAATTAAGTAGAAAATTCAATAGCAATGTGGCTCAAATTCAGACATCGAGGTTATCGAGCCTAGTTCAATTGAGAGCATTAAATGTTCAGTTAAATTTGGGGTAGAAGGAAGCATTATTAACTACACTGAAACTAAGATCAGTTTTGTATGACAAAATTAGAAAAGCTTAAAGCAAAGATTCGGAAATTGTGAAGCTTATCGAAAAGTTAAGAGTGAATTCGAATTCTGAATTTTGAATTAAGAAATGTGACACTGTGGTTGAAGTAGAGGTTGTGTGTACCTAATATAGAGGATCTAAGGAAGGAGATTATGAAAGAAGCACATATAGCAGCTTATGTTATGCATCTTGGCACTACCAAGATGTATAACATGTTGAAACAACATTTTTGGTGGCTAGGGATGAAGAAGCAAGTGGCTGACTATGTGGCTAAGTGTTTAACTTGCCAACACATTAAAGCATAACATCAAGCTCAAGTTGGTAAGTTATAGTCATTGCATATTTTAGAGTGGAAATAGGAGAGAATCACTATGGACTTTTCTACGAGTTTGCAGAGAACTTTGAGGAAACATGATGCTATATGGGTTATTATAGACCGATTGACAGAGTCGAATCATTTCTAACTAGTAAAAGAGACCAATACATTAGATCAGTTAGCCCAAAGGTATGTGAATGAAGTAGTAAGATTATATGGAGTCCCAGTGTCAATTATGTTGGGCAGAGACCTCAAATTTGCTTTGAGATTTTGGAGAAGCTTACAGACAGCTATGGGTACGAAGTTGAACTTCAATACTACATTTCATCCTCAGATTGACAGACAGGGTGAGAGGAAAATTAATACTGTTGAGGACATTCTCAGAGCTTGTGCATTAGAGTTTTAAGGAGCATGAGATCAATATGTAGGTCTTATTGAATTTGCTTATAAAAATCATTATCATAGTAGTATCAGTTTGGCACCATACGAGGCGTTTATACGACAGAAAATGTCGTTCACCTCTGTTATTGGGCTGAAGAGGGTCTAAGGACTATTGAAGGCTATAATTGATTCAAGACACTATTGATATGGTGAAACTGATACGAAATGAAATAAAAGTAGCACAAGACCGATAAAAGAGTTATATGGATCAACACCAGAGGGATATGGAGTACCAAGTAGGAGATAAAGTGTTTTTGAGAGTGTCAACTTGGCGAGGAGTGTTAAGGTTCAGTAAAGAGGGTAAGCTTGGCCCTAGATATGTTGATCTATATGAGGTTATCGAGAGAGTCAGATCATTGGCTTATCAGTTAGCCTTAGCGATTAAGATGTCTCAGATTCACAATGTGTTTCAAGTGAGTATGCTTAGAAGATATTGGTCTGATCCAACATATGTGTTACCAGCTTAAGAGATTGAAATTGCAAGTAATCTGAGTCATATTGAGGAACTGGTAAAGATAGTGGGATACCAGACGAAGCAATTGAAAAACTGAGTGATTCCATTGGTGAAAGTCCTTTAGAAGAATCATTCAAGTGAGGAAGCAACGTGGGAAATGGAGGGGCGGATGAGACAATACCCCTACTTATTTGAACAATCAACTAAGAATTTTGAGGAAGAAATTTCTTAAGGGAGAGAATTGTAATATGCTGTTTTCCTATATTAAGGGTTAGAACCCTAGATTTCTGTATATGAGAAATAGTATTGAGAAATTAGGAAATGCATTTTATGTTCATGCATACCATTAGCATACACACACGTAAATATTGATTGTACACATTGCAATGACTGTATATATACTTAATTGACATATTTTGGGCACAAATGTTTTGTTTAAAAGTGATCATGATGTCAATATTGAATATTATCTTTTGAATTTAATTTTGTGGGTATAAATATTAATTTAGGATTTTTGGTGAAATTCGAAAATTTTTGAAATTTTATGTATTTTTGGATTAGGAAAAATGTCAAGTGGCAAGACAAATTGATTCGTGGTAGTAGAAATAAGTGACAAATGTAATAGAAATAATTGACATGTGACATTAGGATTTAATGACAAGTGTTATAGAAAGACAATTGGATTAGAAATTAAGTGACGAATGGATCAATTATTAAAAAGGCTATGGAAACCACAAGAGGAGGACATGTGGCAAGTGCTTGCCATACAGCTCACTCTCAATATACTTACATTGAAAGACTTTCTTTATTTTTGTCTTTCATTTGCTAAATACTCTCATCCTCTACGTATCTTCTTCTCTTCTTCTTCACTCTCGATCTTCTTACCAACCTTCACAATGTTAATCTTTGCCCAACTCCTTCACTTTGTTTCTTCAAGATTGTTGTTATCTCTTCTTCTTGATAAACCTAGCTTATTCTATTTTGGTAAGATGATTATTGTGGGATGCTTAGGAGCTAGGTTTTATGTGATTTTGAAGAAGCTTGGACTTTAATAAAGTAAGTTATACATCAATAATAAAGTAAGTTATATATCAAACTTCATGGGTTGTTTTAAATGAAACATATATGATGAGTGATTTAAGATTAAGTGGCTATAATAGTGAAGTTAAATATATGTTGTAATGTGGATAAGGAAATAATTAGGTTTATGTCATATTTTTGTGTATATGATGAGTAATAAATTATGAATTGTTATAGAGATTTTTTTTAGATAGATTGGTTACGAAAATGGTGTTTAAATAAGAGTTGAAAGTTGGTGAATGAAGAGATGTTTTTATGACCTATTTTTTGTGTATAGGATGGGTGTAGGAAATTGATGAACGAATGGTGTGTTCTTATTTTGAGAATATGAAAACCATGGAATTTAGACTGTTATGTAAATGAAATAGGTTATGAATTAAGGGTATAATGAAGGTGAAATATATGCTAAAGAAAGGTGTTTAATAATGTTCTTGAAATGAGGAGAAGTAAGGATTTGGTATAATGGTGAATGGTAAAGATTCTGTTTTGTTTTTGTATGACTAATGAACAATGATTTATGGATTGTTTTAAGGGTTGATATTAAGATGTAATTGAGCAGAGAATGAAGAGGAAATGAAGTAAAAGTGATTAATTATGAAAGAGATGTCTTGAATATATTATGAAAGAGATAAAATGTGGAAAGAGTTATGAATGCATGTATGATCAGATTAAGTGAATGGTAAATGAATCAATTGAATAGAGTTTTATGAGTTTTAATGCAACTAATATGGTAGTTAGACTAAAATGTGATGAAATTGCATAAATGGATATAAATTCTGGAAAAATTGGAGTGTTAATGATTTTGTATATGTTGTGGACTTCGTGGAAAATAAAGGAAAAAAAGGCACTGGAAAATTTGGGTTTTGTCACAATCTTGGCAGAGTCCACATGATCGTGGCTTGTTGCATGAGGTTTTGTCACGATCGTGGGAGGCAGGCACAAAAAGAAAATTATTATCTTTTAAGTGATGTTTGAAGCAAGAAATGCTAAGGTACTTTTTTACGATGTATTTAGGCTTAAATGAGACCTTGAATGAACCTAGTTTGACGATGGATTAGGTGATTAAAATGAGTAAGGTGTACTAGGTATAAATGAATGATTTAATGATGATGTTAAATGATCATGAGATGTTAATTAAGGAAATATAACTGAAATAGTCAAATTAAGCATGCATTGTACATAACACATATACATATGTGTATGATTAAGTATTAATATGATTGTGTAAATTAGTAATGTGTATAAATATATGTATTGCATGATATAGAAGCGTAAATCGAACGACCGCATCCAGACATTGTTGGGACATCAAGGCAATAACTATTTGGAGCATACTGTGAGTAACCTAGATGTTCTCACTAAGATTGTTTGTATTTGATAACTTCTCAATTATTGAACTGCTATTTATATGAATGTGAAAAATGTCGGACATTGATGGTCCAAGGAGTTCGATAAATGAGAATGTATTAGAAGTGCTTCCTCGAATGTGAATCTGAAAGGAATAAGTGTTTTTAACAATTATGTTGAATGTTAGGCTTATGTCTGATGAAAATGTGAAAAGTGATTATGTAAACTAATGAAAGTGATTGAATGAACGTATGTGATTTGATGCATTAATTACATGATATGCATGATCAGATAAAGGCAGTTGTGACCAGAGTAGCTAGTGAAAAGAGGTTAAAGTTCAGAATGTGTATAAGAGCCACAAGTTCAATATGTAAAATGAGCTCAGTATCCCGAACGGATACGGGACAATTATCAATACGCCCGGTATCCACAACGGATACGAAACAATTAAAATGGCACCCAGTCACAAAAAAGTAACAACTGAAAGTAAGTCACATGTGCATTGCATATACATTTTGATATGTATGTTTTGAATGATTAAAATGGTTTAATTGAACTGTTCCAAATGAGAAATGTGAAATAAGTGAACATAATTGTATTTGATACAATATGATGATTAGTAAAGGGATGTTCATTATGAGATGATATAAATAATCTGTGAATTTCAAGTACAAATTGTTTGTGTGAATTGACATAAGTGAGCACATCGATGATGACTTATTCATTGAGTTCGCAAAACTCATAAAAATTTTAATGTGGTTTTTTAGGTACGAAAGAGGAGACTTAGCTTCTAAGACAAATTAGAAGAACCTAGTACTGTATTTTGGACTCAAGAAATAGCTCAAAGGTCAGTCAGCTGAGATTGAAGAGTTAGAAAGAGTTTTTGTATAATTCCTCTTTGATGTAGAAGAATTTGTATAAAAAAAGGCCAATAGACTCGGATAAGTTTTTGATATTGTATATATGGATTATGTATGAAAAAGTACAGTGTATTATGCTTTATAAATGAAATGAGAAATTGAGCTTTTGGATATTTGTGTTACTTATGTATGATGCCATATAAGTGAACGTGACTGCTCTAACCTGCCGCCTTCATGGTCATGCTCCCAAATGTCCTTGAGATGTTCAGAGAGGTGTCTTATGGAGGTGGTGCGTTACACTAACAAATATAATAAAAGTAAAATAAAATGGTCGGTAAAAGAAAATTATATTAATTAATATTCTCAAAAGATAACAGTGTATAATAAGGTGCCCAATTCCTTTCAATTCTACACTCAATAACATCTCACTTTTCTACTCTATTTTTTATCATAGCACAACAAATCTTATTTATATAATAAATATGGGATGAGTGAAATTTCATTTACTGCTTTATTATAAATTATAGTAAAACTTGTTATTATCATTATTTTCATTCAATTTCTTTATGCCCATTAATTTGTTTTTCTAAATATTTATCCATTTAACCACCTTATTTTTTTGTAAGTAGATATTTCCTTCATTTTCTTGAAACTTTCTTAGAGTTGTTAGAAACTTATAGAGAGAGATAATTTTTTGATCATTTAGCACTCCATCTTAACAACTAATCACTGATAATGTTATTCTTAGAATCATCCAAAGTTGTTTTCAAAATTCTTCCAACTTGATTGTGCTTAGTTCTTTGGTAAATATATCTACAACTTGTTCTTCTGTTATGATATATTTCATCTCAATGTCACCTTACAACACCTTTTATCATATAAAATGATTGTGCACCACCATGTTCTTAGTCCTTACATGAAAAACTAGATTTTCTACCAAGCAACCTACAGTCTAGTTATCACAATATAATTTCATTGTATAGTTAATTGGTTGATGTAAATCTATTAATAACTGCACTAACCATATGCACTCTTAAGCTACTATAGTTGTTGCTTTATACTTAGCTTCTGTACTTGATAAAGATTAGCAGGTTCTCTCTTATTGCACTAAGATATGACTTTAGATCCAAAACTAAATGTATATCCAGTGGTCAAACAATGAGTATTATGGTCACCAACATAATTAGCATCACAATAGCCTATATCTTCAGATGGCACATCTTTCTTATATATTATCCCATAATCAATAGCACTTCTAATATATCTTAAAATTCAAGGTACAACATCCAAATGTATTTTCTTCAAATTTTGCTTGAATTGGCTTGCTATGCCCACAATGCATAGGTCGTGTTAAAATTATGTAGGTTAAACTACCCATTAACTGTCTAGACATTATGGTATCCTTCAATTCCTCTCCTTCTATATATCATAACTTAGAATTAAATTCTAGAGGTGTTGAAATTGGCTTACAATTCAATATGTCATGTTTCTCAAGTAGATCTTGAGCATACTTTTGTTGGCATAGAAATAACTCATTTGATTCTGTCAATTTTACATCCTAAGAAGTGTTTTAACTCTCTAATTTCTATTATTTGGAAGCATATAGACAAATTGTCTCTTGTTTGATGAACCTCTTGTTTGTTGCCCCTTGTGATAATAAGGTTATTTATATAAACTAGCACTATAGCTATCATATTCTTCCAAACTTTCACAAACAAATTTCAGTCTATTGGTGCCATTGAATATACTGAGCAAAAATTCTATTATGTTACCATATCATGCTCTTAGTGCTTTTTTCAATCCTTATAGAGATTCTTCAATTTTCATACATAATTCAACTGAGCCTTGCTCTCTAAACCATTCAATTGTTTTAGGAATGTTTTTGATCTACATAGTTAAATCCATTCTTAACATCCATGTACCAAAATCTCTAAGATTTGTTAGCTGTCAGAGCTAACAACACACATACTATAATGATCTTGACACTGAACAAAATGTCTCCTTATAACTAACATCATATTTTTATGAAAAAAACCTTTAGCCATTAAATGGGCCTTATATCTCTCCACCAATCCATCAAATCAAATCTTCACTTTGTATGCCCATTTACATGAGATGGTTTGTACTTTGGTAAGTGGTATTAACTCTTAAGTTTCATTTTGTTTTAATTCCTTGATTTCTTCTTCTATTACATCTCTTCATTCTTTTATTTGGACTACCTCTTCATACATAATTGTCGCTTTTACAGCATTATCTTCTAACAACGATACATTTATATATTTAGTATTTAGCTTCCATATCATTAAAGATCTTCTTAGTTGTATATAAGAATTTCCATCCTCAATTCTTTTGTGTAATATGGCCTCTCTTCTTGTGGAGACCTAATGTGTATTCTAATCTGCCACATATTCTTCCTTTTATTTAGTGGTATTGCTTTAACTTGATTAACTGATGGCTCAACACTAGCGACTTCTTTTTATGATGGATGTATTTCTTTGGCTTTTGTTTATACATTATGTTTGTACTTAGTCCTCAATTTTGTTCAAGTTTAGCAATAATGCTGCTCATGGGGACTACCATGAAAAAGCCTCATCAAATTCTATATTTCTATATAAATAGCATCATTTAGTCATTGGACTACAATACATCCATCCTTTTAACTGATTATCATAACCCACTCAAATACAATAAACCACTTTTTAATCAAACTTGTTATATTTCTTATTACGCACAAAAACATAGCAAACACAAACAAAAACTTAAAAATAACTTATAAATGGTTCTATGCCCCATAGTTTCTCATATGGAAAAATAAACCAGCTTGAGCAAGCTTGTTAATTACATACACAGCAGTTTTCGTACGATCTACATGAAATCATGGTGGAACATTTTAAGCATGCAACATACTCTGACATGCCTCTGCTAAATGTCAATTCTTCCTTTTTGCAACTCCATTTTATTGTAGAGGATTTTGGCAATTTAACTGTCATTATATTATGCACTTATGAAGATACTAAATGAATTCATCCAGAGTATATTCTCCCTTACTATTGGTGCGTATGCAACAAATGTTGTGTCTTATTTCCTTCTCAATGTTCTCCTTAAAATCCTTAAACTTTGTTAAAGCTTCTAATTTCTCTTTCATAAAGTTTGTCCAAATCTACCTCGACAAATCATCAATAAATTTAATAATACACTAATTTTTACTTGATAATTGCTTTGCTAATCCCAAAAATCTGAGTACATTAACTCCAATAGTTCTTATGCTTTGTATTTGGATTCTTTATAGAGTAGCTTGTGAGCTTTACTATACTATCATCTATTACAACTTATGTTGTCTCATATGTCTAAATTTGGTAAGCCCATAACCATGGATTTCTTCATTATTACCTTCAAATGATTATAGACCACATGCTTGAGCTTTACGTGCCATAAATCTATTGTCTCATATATTTTGGTCTTCTCCATATATGTCTCTTATGATAATATTAAATAAACAAACTTGAGTCGCATTCCTACCATGAGTGGTGGAATTGTAGGCCTCAAACTTCGATAAACATTTACATCTTTAAGCCTTAACTTCGATATGCATTTACATCTTTAAGCCTGAACACCATATAATTGCGTAAAGATGTTAGTTATAAGACTAATAATAAATTATTTTTCATCTCAAGTACATGGTAAAAATGGTCCACTTGCACTTAGGGATAATAACTATCTTACCAATATGGGCAATTGACAACCTAGAGGTATTTGAGGTCACCACAACATATTCTGCTTTATACTCTGACATGTTTAGGAGTTTCTCTTTGTTCCTAGCTATATGGTTGGAGTAACCAGAATCAACAATTCAGTCACCATCACAATTAACTGTATCATTCATAAAGTACCTTAATATATATTTATATTTGTCTTCAACAAATTTTTGAGCTCCATTATATTTCTATCACACCTCTATTTACATTATTTAGATGAATTTTGAAATATTTAACTCTATTAATTTTTTCTTATGCTTATTTGATGATTTGATAAATATTATGTGTTATTTTCTCAATCCTAGAAAACTAACTTAGGTGAATTGGGACTTGTATGTACTATATAAGGTTAATAAACCTTATAATCTTCTATAAAACTCGACTCTTCTTTAGCAAATCAGGCTTGAAAATTCCATTCTTCTTCACTTTCATTTTGTGTGAATATGATGTCATTTCCTTCTACCTTCTCGGTTCAATAGTATCGAGTAAAGGGGCCATGTCTTTCATACTTGTAGCACTATTTTTTTATGACGATATTTATGTTCTTTGTCATCCCTATATGTAGCACCCCCTCACCGTAGGGTATACACCGGGACGCCCGTAGGTCATCCCGATACATATCCTACGATAAGGGTGC
>JAOSBN010000178.1:7417989-7437594 GCA_027563595.1 Erythroxylum suave | reverse complement strand
TAATACTCAACAATTTAATTATATGTTTTTTGTCAATAATTAAATATATATTATCGAAAAATTAATATTCATGATATTTTTTTGTCAAATTTTTTTTAAAATTTTTAAGAAAATTAATTTTTTTTAGGATTATGAATGTAAGTAATTATAGAAGGTACAGGGGAGGAGCTGGGAGTGCCTAGGGAGGAGCTGGGAGTGCCTAGGGAGGAGCTGGAAGTGGCGGGGCCACCCCGCCATTCCTAATGGCGGGGTGACCTATATCCAGCACTCCCCATTTTTTCTCTCCTCTTTCACGGATGGAAAATTTTTTTTATAATAAATTAAGAATTTAGCCTAATTTTGGCTTAAGGATGGGGTGCTCACAACCAAAGGTGATCGTGTGTACATGCTAAAATGGAAAGGGTTAAGGAAGGAAATCAGTAAGGAGTGCCATGACTCTAAATAAGCGAGACATCTTGGTGTACATCTCACATTGGAACTTATAGATCATGCCTATTATTGCCCCTAAATGTGCTACGACATTGAACTATATGTTAAGACTTGTCTTGTGTGACAACAAGACAAGGTAGATCAATATAAGCAAGCTGGTTTGCTAGAACCATTGCCCATTCTGGAAAAGCCTTGGGAGAGTATCTGCATGGATTTCATTACATGTCTACCAAAGTCCGAGGGTTGTAGCAATATTATGGTGGTGGTAGATTGATTTAGCAATTATGGAGTGTTCATCCCTCTGCCAACAAAATTTACAGCCGAGGATACGACACGTTTATTATTTTATCATGTGGTGAAGTATTGGGGTATACCGAAGACAATTATAAGTGATCGAGATACTTGCTTCATAGGAAGGTTTTGGATGGAGCTATTTAAGTTATTGTGGTCCAAGCTTAACTTCTCTATAAGCTTTCATCCTCAAACTGATGGCCAAATAGAGAGGGTAAATGCATTGTTAGAGTTATTTTTAATGCATTATGTGAGTGCCAACCAACATAATTAGGCTAAGTTGCTTTATGTTGCCCAATTTTCATATAATTTGCAAAAAGAGTGAGTCAAAGGGAGCTAGTCTGTTTGAGATTACCATTGGACAACAACCAATGACTCCTCTCACTTTGGCAATTAGGTATAAGGGTCTAAGTCCTACTGCGTTCAAGTTTGCCGAAGGTTGGCATGAAAAAACTGATATGGCATTAGCATACTTAGTAAAGCTGCTAAGCAAATGAAGAACTGGGCTGATACCAAGAGGAAACACTTAGAGTTCGAGGAAAGAGACTTAGTAATGGTAAGCTCCTTCCCTATCAAAGTCGACGGTTTGCAAATGTGCACAAAGGGCTAGTAAGGAGATATGAGAACTCTCTTCTTTTGGTAAGTTAGCCTACCATTTGAAGTTGACATCACATCTGGAAATGGATCTAGTTTTCCATGTGAGCTTATTAAAACCATATCATGCTAACAAGGAGGAACTAAGCAGGGACGAGTCAACGAGAGCACCCACAACCATCACTACTTCTCATTAGGACGAGGTAGAGGAAATTCTAGCACATTAGATTATACCGAGGAGGGGTTCCCATCCAAGCTATGTGGAGTACTTTGTAAAATGGAAGGGATTAATTGATAGTGAGGTGAGTTGGGAGTCTGGACTCACGTTATGGGACTATAATGAAATGATCAAAGCATACAAGGAGGTCACAATGAGGACATCACCCGAATAAGTGAGGGAGAATGTCACGATTCACATGTTTTGAAGCCCACAAGGTAAGGTTGGGTCCAAAAGAGTCTTCTAGAGCATATTGGAATCTTTTAGAAGCTTCTAAAATTTGGTAGAAGCTCATAAAAGACCATAGAAGCTTCTAGAACATGGTAAAATACTATGAAAGCTTGTGGAAGCTTATGAAACATTGTGGAATAATATGGAATATTATAGAAGCTTGTAGAATGTTGTAGATATGTACATAATATATATGAAGTGTATAAAGTGGTGTAGAGAATTCTAGAAGAGGATTGTGAGCCCTTAAATCAAATGAATCCTAGCCGTCCATTGAAGAGGTGGAAAGCTATAAATAGCCAAGGGGACTTCATTTGTAAGATGCATAGAAAGTCTTAGCCATTGTCTTGTAAAAGCTTTTTTGAGCAATAGAAGCATTTTCTAACTTGTGCTACTTTTGTTTCTAGCATTCGGGGGAGAGGTTAACTTAGTTACAACATACACACCCACAAGCACACGCACAAGCACGCATGCACACACACACACACACACACACACACACACAAAGCAAAAGTAGAAAGACTATAATAGACCTCGTCCACCATCTTAAGCAGAAAAATTAGTTGTCAGGTCAAAGATTTTAATGCAATAGTCATTAAGATAGTTAAGAAATAACATGCACATTTAATATAGTTTAAGGGATCCACCACTGTGATTTATTCCCATTTATTGGAGAACTGAACCAAATGATAAGGATATCTAGAACAACAAACTAAAAATTTATTGTGTGTTTGTGTGTTGTTCATGAGAATACATATCCAAGACTTAATAGAGCTATATACATATGATATTTGGTGATAGCAATCAGATGTCATTCAACTTGCATTTGCTCCCAGCTAGCAATCACGAAACTCTATAGGTTTGTTCATCTTTGGTTACATCAATTATCTAAATTTGATTTAAAATCAACATCAGGAACAACAAATCCCTTTAGTCTCTGGAACCTTGCTCTTTTGTTCTAATATATGAACATGAAAGCAATTTTGGAATCAAAAACTCAATTTCAAATGTATTCCATTTTCTTATATCATAATGTAGAAGTGAATATACCAAACAAATTGTCCAACAAAATTTTAAGCAACACCAGTAGAGTAAGTGTACAACAGAATGCCCCCTAATAAAGTGTTGGGACAAAATTACATATAAAAAAAATTTAGGATTGGAGAAGGATAAGTATATGCTTTCTAAACAAAAATTTGGTGACAAATTGCTCGTGCAATCAATAATAATTACTAGAAGAAGAAACAGAGTTAAAATGAAATAACAAATGTTTATGTGAACCAAAAGGCAGTCTATGGGCCAATCAAGCATTGTACCAATTTTGATCAACTTGATTGTCTGTATAGGTAGGCTACTCCATAGATCAAAGGAAGTAAGTCAAGTCCATTAACAAATTTTAAGAGAGAGAAGCTCTTCCCTCTCTTTACACTGAGGGATTCTAGCTTTGTTTCCAGGCTCTTTGTGGTTCCTTCATAAGGGAATTAACATGATGAATGTAGGTCTATAGGTTTCCAACTGTTGTTGTATAATCCTACATAAATAAACTTACTCACTCTCTCAATTTGTTGCAAGATAGAAATAAAATCAACAATCATCAAAGACATTTTGATTCAATTCAATAAAATAAGAGTTTTAACAAAACAGGTCAAAAGCTATCCCTAAAACTAAATTAGCCACTCATAGTCTCCATAACATCATCAACACTTAAATAATCCATTCTAAAAATATTAGAAGAAGCAAAATTGACAAAAAATTGAATAAAGAAACTCCTCTTCTTTGCCAAAATATGGAATTCCTGATGTTGATGTGCTATTTTCTCAATCTTGATGATAATCCTTGACTTCAATCCTTCCTTAAGACTCAAAACTTGTGTTCTTCACTCAAGGAGGCTCTCTTCTATAGAGAGTTTTTGTCCTCCCTTAACCTTGGAAGCTTAATCATGTTTTATAGTCCAGAAACCCTAAGTTTAAGTGAGTCTCGCATAATATCTCGGATTATATTTCCCACAATCGAGGGAATTTGCAATAGAGAGTCTCCTCCTCTCTTCTCCTCTTTGATCTTTAGCTCAATCTCCAAGTTGCTCCATCTTCCTTTCTACGCAAAAAAATAATCAGTTCTCACCTTAAATTAACATCAAACACAAAAGAAAAACAATGAAGATCAAATTCAATAAAAACATACAAAATGAATCCTAAAATGAAACAATCATAAACTATTATGCAAGAAAAACATACCAATTACTTAGAAAAATGTAGACTAATGAACATCTATCACAAATCCAAGGAGCTACCGAACTATATTCCAATTATGTGGTTGGGTATTAATAATGTCCTACAAGAAGACATGATATATGTCTCATATAGTTAGAAACCCTCAGTTATTATACAAGGGAAGGTATGGAAACCAATTGGAAAGGTTTTTTCTAAAGGCAATTATGCGGAATTAATGGGCCTTGAAGATGGTCTTAGCCACCCAAATGTAACTTAGTTGAATCTAGTTGACACGGTACAAGGAGCAAAAGAAAAAAATCAAAACACCTCCTTCCAATGCGAGGGGAACAAAATGTGTTCAGGTGGTGGATACAGAGAATGTCATTCAGGAGGAGGCTGTTGTGTCAGAACAGATACATGTTGGTGATAAGGAGAGGGAGCTACAGAATGAGGCAGTTTTAATCAATTCTTACCCTAAATTAATATCAAACATAAAAGAACAACAATGAAGATCAAACTCAACAAAAACATACAAAATGAATCCTAAAATGAAACAATCATAAACTATCATGCAAGAAACACATACCAATTACTTAAAAAATATAAACTAATGCACACCTATCATAGATCCAAGGAGCTATCGGACTATATTCCAATTATACAGCTGGGCATTGACAATGTCCTGCAAGAAGACATGATATATGTTTCATATACTTGGAAACCTTTGGTTATTATGCAAGGGAGGGTATGGTAACCAACTGGAAAGGTTCCTTCTAAAGACAATTATATGAAATTAATGGGCCTTGAGATGGTCTTAGCCGCCCAAATGTGCCTCGGCTAAATCTAGTTGACACGGTATAAGGAACAAAAGAAAAAATAAAACACCTCCATCCAATTTGAGGGGAACAGAAGGTGTTTAGATGGTGGATATAGAGAATGTCATTCAGGAGGAGGCTATTGTGTCGGAACAGATACAACTTGGTGATGAGGAAAGAGAGCTACAAAATGAGGTAGTTTTAAATAATGCTAACCACCTTGGGGGTAAAATAGACCCCTTACTTTAGGAGGATGCTACTTCTTACACCAACTCCTCCAATGGGAAGGTGATGAATGGAATTGAGATTGAAAACTTTCAAAATGTGACTAGCACAAGAAGTCAGGGGGTGGTAGGAGGAAAGGGGCTAAAGGCAAAAATACATTGTTATATCAGTCTTAATATGGAATGTTTGAGGTATAAACTGTCCAGAAAAGCTTAATGCTTTGAGAGATTTTGTCGAAGAGGATTAAGCCTCTTATTGTAGTTTTGCTGGAAACAAAAATTAGGTATGAGAATATGAATAAGGTAAAGATTTTTAGCTCATATTGATCCTTCTTATCCAACCATCGTTACCATCACAATGGAAAATTAATTATTGTTAATGCTAATTTTGTCAAAGTGGAGGAGGTTATCTCTAATGAACAACAAATACATCTTAAAATCCACTTCATCTTGGAAGAAACTACTATCTACTCTTCCTTTGTTTATGGATCAATATTGAATTTCGAATAAGCTCTATACATAACTCTTTAAAAGGCAATCAAAGCATTATATTTGGTCCTTGGATGATTGCAAGTGATTTTAACACTACAATCTTCAGATCTGAAGCAGAAGGGAATTGCAGCTTGAGAAGCTATACTGAAGATCTTAAAATTTGTGTGTAGCAGTTATGCGTAACTAATCTCAAAATAGAAGTTTATTTCTTCACTGGTCTAATAAACAAAGGGATTCTTAGTTGATTCGGTAAAATTTGGATAAGGCTCTTGTCAATGGAGAATGGCTACTTCAATTTGCCAATAGTAAGGCTCTATTTATGAGTCCTCTCTTCTCTGATCACTCTCCTATTATAATTGAGGGACTCTTCTAGAATTCCTTTACCCCACATCCTTTTAGATTTAATAACTATCTTGTTAAAGTGGATGGATTCGATGATGCAATCAGGAGGGGTTTGTCAATTTAAGTTTCAGGTTCTAGGCAATTTATGTGCTGCCAAAAACTTAAGGCAATTAAAGCTGAGTTGAAGATACTGAAAGCCTCTCATTCCCCTTATACTCAAGTTGCTATTAATATTTCTAAGGAAACATTAGCTGCAATTCAAAGTTTACTCTCTCATAATCCAAATGATTCAGACCTTCTTTCTAAGGAAAAACTGGAGCTTGATCCCTATTTAAGAGCAGTCCGAAATCATTTCTCACTCATCCATCAAAGGGCTCAGATTAACTGGATCAGGGAAGAGGATATAGTTTCTATATTCTTTTTCAATTCCCTATTTGATAGAAGGAATGTCAATAAAATATGTTCGATTATTAGTACTGAGGGAAGAATTCTCAATGATCAATCAAGCTTTATGGAGGAAGTTGTTAAATTCTATAGAGGACTTTTAGGTTCTGACATAGGTTTTGTTTCCTCTTTAGACCCCCTTAAGAACTTTATCATTAACAAAATCACACCTGAAGCTGTTAGGGATTGGTGGAAGACATTACAGATGATGAGATCAATGCTACGATATTTGCAATGAATGGGATGAAAGCTCCTGGACCAGATGGGCTCAATAGATTTTTTTTTCCAAAAGACATGTTCTTTTATAGGACCCATGGTTAAAGAGACTATTCATGAATTTTTTACCAATGGAGTGCTCCTAAAGAGTTTAACAAAACATATCTCTATTTAATTCCCAGAACTCCTATCCCTTCTACTTTTAGTGATCTCAGGCCAATTATATACACTAATTTTCTCTACAAAATCTTTTTTTTTAAGATCCTAACAAACTGATTGAAGGGAGTTCTCAATTTCATTATCAGTGAGAATCAGAATGCCTTTACGAAGAATAGAGATATTGGCGTTCTTATTGCACAAGAACTTCTTAAAGGATATACCAGAAGGAACTCATTCCCTAACTGTGTTGTTAAAATAGATTTCAACAAAGCTTTTGATTGCATCAATTGTCCTTTCCTATTCAAGGTTCCTAAGGAGTTCAAATTTTTTTTAATCGTTTTATTAATTGAATTAAGGCTTGTGTCACAACTACATCCTATAGTGTGCTTATTAATGACTCGCCTTCCAAAATTTTCAAAGGGAAGAGAGGAATCAAACAAGGGATCCCTTGTCCCCTTATTTATCCTCTCTATGGAAATGCTCTCGCTAATGATCAAGGACAAAGTCTCTCGAAACCTTAAATTCAAGTTTCACACTAAGTGTAGAAGACTATCACGCACCCATATCTGTTTTGCAGATGACCTTATTCTCTGCTCCAAAGCTCATCCAGATTCTGTTAAACTACTAATGGACACTCTCATTGACTTCTCCAAGATGTCAGGTATTAAAGGGAATTTTCACAAAAGTCACTTTATACTCTCTACTTCAGTAGAATCTCTCCAAGGCACTATTTCCTCTCTGACTGGTATGGACAAGAAAAATCCTCCTCTGCAGTACTTAGGTCTTCCTATTTCCACTAAAAGATTATCTTTCAATGATTGTCTACCTCTTTAAAAAATTCAAAGGAGACTGGGCAAATGGACGAATAGATTTTTGTCTTATGGTGGAAGAGTCCAACTTATTAAAACTGCTCTATGTTCCCTTTATCTTTACTTGAGTACTCATTTTCCTTTCTCAAAGAAGCTAGTCAAAACTGTGAAAAATATGAGAGCTTTTTTATAGGGTAAAGAAAATAGAGGTTCTTTAAGGTTAAATAGGCTGATCTGTATAAATCGAAGGTGAAGGGAGGGGAGGGGGGGGGGGGGTTAAGAATCATCTCTGTGAGAGTTGTTTATAATGTCTTTCAGATTAAGAGGCTTTGGAAAATGATCCAGGATAAGCATTCATTATGGATGAAATGGTTTCATAGCTACTTTTTGAAAAGGAACAACATATGGTCCCTATCTACAAGGCCATCCTATTCTTGGTTCCTTAATCAGATTTTAAGAAAAAGTAGTTAATGATGTTTTCTGTAAAATTGGAAATGGTCAGACTGCTTTCCTATGACATCATAATTGGACTGGCTTTGGTCCTCTTTCCTCAAACCCCATTGATGTTTCTATTTTTTCAGCTAGACCATAAATCTAAAATGGCTAGTCTTATCAATCATAATGAATGGATTCAATTTCCTAAAGCAATCAGCCATCTGAAACCTTTATATCTTCTTGATCCTAACTCACAGGACTATTTTATATGGATATGGTCTCCTATTGAAAGTTTCTTTGGCAAAATCTACAGGAAATGGCTCTATCACTCTAATCAAGATGATCCTTAGGCCAAGGTTATCTGGTGTAACATTATTAAACCAATTTCTGTTTTCGTATTATAGGTGGTGGTAAAGAATAGGGTACCAACAATGGACATACTTCAATTTATCCAGAATTTGGATCAAAACTGATGTCTATGTAGAAGAGGAACTGAAACTAAGGACCATTTATTCTTCTTACACCCTTTTTCCAGTATTTTCTAGAATGGGATTAGAAATTGCCTCTCTTGGCAAAGCATATCTAATTCACTCATCAAGGTAGCTAAGTTTCTAGTAGAAGCGTAAGCTTCCACTCCACTATGGAAGAGGAAGGTGCTATTTCTTGTCATATCAACCCAAGAGATATGGAAAGAAAGATATCAACCAAAGTTCCAAAATATGGAATGATCAACTGATTTAGTGCTACAATCAATCAAGCAGAGAGGGAGAGAACAATACATTTACTAGGAAATTGAATAAAATTACTAGATAAAGGATTGGAAGTCAAATCTTACCTGAGGAAATCAGATATCACAAGTCATCGGGAGAGTCGTTAGCTTCTCCACGGTATCCATCATCACTGCAAGTATAAAAGAAGATGGGTAAAATAACCACATTCAGATGAAGCTCCAGATGATGACAAGGAAGATTCTTACCAGAAAGGCGCGATTTAAATCACAGATTGATTAGAACACCCAATCCTAATTTGGAACATTTCAAAAAGCTTAGAGAATGGGGTGGGTTCGATTACTGTTTTGGAACGAGTCAATAGCTTTTTTCATTTTTGTGTGTAGCTTAGTCAGTGTGTCCAAACGGTATCGTGTTATCACTTGCTTTTTGATGTAGTATCTCCAATCGCGCTTCTTAACTATTGGAGAGTATTTTATTCTCCACAGTTTTGTACCCTTCTTTTATTCATTAATTTAACTTTAATTTCTAAAAAAAACAAAGCTTGTGTGCTCCAAGGTTAGTCAATAAGTACTCATCCATTTTGATTTAGTTTAAGACAGGACGAAGGTTATTAGTCTACATATGCTATGGCAATATGGATTAAATGCTACAGATTGTGATTGTTCAACCAACTATAAAAGTCAAAATATGAACATGTATTGTTAGTTCAACGACAAATAAAGATTACGTAGTTCGTGGAGTTGGAGGAAGATTTTGTACGTTAGGGATCAAATTGGGAACCAATTCAGATTTAGAATAGGAAATGGAAACACTCTACTTTCTTATGGCAGGATCCTTGGCATCTGAGAGGTATCTTGATGGCTCACTCTACTCCTAGGGTGATTAATGAGTCGGAGCTTCCTATGACTACAAGAGTGTCTGAAGTAATAAGGAATAATGAATGGTGATGGCAGGAGACAACATTTGGGACTATTAGTAACCTAGAATCTTCACAATACCATCCTGATTCTTCAAGAGAGGATAGTTTATAACGGCTAGCTAGCCTTTCGAAGAAGTTTACAAATGCTTCTGCATACACTTTCATGAGACCTCCAAATCAGACAATTCTTTGGTATAAACTTGTATGGCATAAAAGGAATAGTCCTAGGTGTTCCTTCATCCTATAGCTAGCCTTCCTGAATAAATTGCAGACAAGGGACAAACTTCTTTACCTCCATACCCCAAATCGGTGCTCCTTGTGTGTTTCGGACTGGGAGACTATTGATCATTTATTCTTTGAATGTCCTTTCTCTAAAACAGTTTGGTTAAATAGTCTAAACCACTTCCAAATACACCTACCTCACCTGACAAATCTTCAATCCATTTTAATGTGGGTTAACTAGCCACCTACCTTCAAAAACTGTGACGTTAATACCTTCTTCATTCTCCTTTCTGTTATTGTGAGCTTGCGAACGTATAGACTGAAAGAAACTTGCGAACCTTTAAAGATGAAGCCTTGGATGTAGGGAGCTTCAACACGAGAGTGATTTTTCAAGTTATGGAACACCTCAGCTTAAACATTGAGAGAAGGTAAAATGCATGTGTTTTATATTTCTAATGAAATGTCTACAGGTTGGACTCCAAGTCCAAGTTCGAGAAAAGAGAGGGCAATCCCAATTGCTATAAAAGGAGAAACATAAGACGAAGGGAAAGCCTCAATCTCCTCTAAACTTCGATTATGGAAATATGGTAACTAAAGCTACAAGGGAATCTCCTTCTAATAATAGTCGAAGATCCTCTAACCTACAGATATTGCTTGGAAAAGAAGGAAGTCCAGATCGGGTCTTCAATGGAAGGTGGTTTAGGGATGATCCTTCTCCTACCTCATCACCTCGGATTCCAACACTAAAAAGATACCGCATTGTTCTGGAAAGGTGAAGAATCAAAGTATGATGTACTACTGTCAGGTTAAGGATTAGTATGGAGACTGGATTGGTTGATGTGATAAATGAGTTTGTTGCATGAAAGTGTGTTACTGGCAAGATGGTCCTGATATAACCATTGTAGTGTAGTCATGACATGGCTTGATCTGGTAGAATGCATGATGATGGAAACATTTGTAGGGCTTCTTATGATTTCTTATGAGTTACTCTTTTGGTCTGGATAAGGGATTGCATCTTGAGCAATCTCTAGTTGAACATAACTTCTTATGATTTATAAATTTTTATTGATTTACCAAAAAAAAAAAAGTGAGAGCTCAATCTTCCAAATGTCCTCCAATAATTGAAGTAGGTAAGGCAAGAAAATTTTAACATATAAAATTTCCACCCACTCTCAAGTTAATTCATAATAGCTACATTCTAAGATTAAAAAAGAAACCATTTATAATCTTGAAATTTGAAGGCACTCTGTCATGCTGACCTCAATCCAACTATATTAATCCAAGTGGCAAGCTCCATTTAACCATAGCCCGTAAAGCTGTTGTACCATCAAGTATGTCTATCATCATTGATCTCTTAGACATAAATGAAACAAGATATAATACTGCAACAAAAAGATATAACAGTTCCGGGAGAGTGTAACATCTTAGGTGACGTGATATCTTAACGTTAATAACAGAAAAAAAAAGTTTATTTGAAAAATTAAAAATTAAAAAGTCTTAACAATTTTGTGTATCACCCTCCATACCCCAAATGTTTGCCTTTTATTTTAAGGCTGCAAAAGAACTTATTATATATATTTTTTACAGCCTTAGTATCACTTGCATTTTGAAAGTCACAATAATTAACCGATCTCACTTGAAATGATAAATCGTGAAGAAACAAGGCTCTTTCAAAGCTTACTTATTTGATTTGCAAAAATCGAATTAAAAACCTTATTTAAAGGGAATCAAGTTCTTGCTATTTAAACTAATAGGCGTAAGTAGGAAATTTATTATAATTGACTGATATAAGGGGAAAAAAAAAGGTGAGTGATTTAGTGTACAATACCTTAACAACAATAAAGGCATGTCTCATGTATTAATTAATACTTTTACTTTCTGGTAGATCGTATAAATTTCTACCTTATTTTAGTAGACTTGTACACTACATGTCATGTTTTTTATGGTTGGCTTCATGTATTAGCTACATTTTTAAATTATGATTTTGGAAGATTTCATTAATTCATTCCTATAACCTCCTGTTGTCAACTCAACTCAGTCAATTACCCAAATGTCGAGTAAGTGAATAACCCACTAACAAAGATCAAAATACTAGAAGCATGTGAATTTTGCAAAAGAAAACTAAGACTGATGTCACTCATCTTTGAAATTTTCTTTTACAGATAATAAATGATGAGAAATTTAGAATTTGATGAATTGAAATTATAGACAATAAAATTAGAATTATAGACAATTTCTGTTTTTAGTTTTAATTTTCTGTTTTTATTTTCAAATTTGATAAACAAAATTTGTTTGGTTCAATTTTCAAATCACAAATGAACCAAACCAACAAACATACCAACATACATTCGGCTTTCACATTTTCATTATCAAATACCAACCAAACTAATTGAAAATTTCATATTTTCATTACCAAAACCAAAAACCAACCGAACTAACCACAAATTTTACATTTCCATTACCAACTTCAAATCAAATCCAACTCCAAGTCTCCAACACAAACAATTAACCATAAACAATTACCAATCCTTCACAATTTCATTTTATTGACCAGAAACAATCACAATTCACAAAACAAAAAATTAACCAGAAACATTCTAACAGAAATTGGAAAAAGAAACGCACCCACAAACAAAAATTGACAATTAGATTCGATGAAGGGTCGGGTTGAGATCTGGATATTATTCCTATATCTGTCGGATCGATGCGTGGTTGGTGCCTTGGTGGTTGTCGAAGACTAGAGAGCAGAGTCAATGGTGGTTGGTGGTCGTCACGGAGGTGGCGATAGGCGACAGGGGATAGGGGACAGGCGACGTCACTTGGTGAAGGAAGACGTTCGAAGAGGTGAAGATGACGTCGCGTGGTGGAGAAGCAGTGAAACACTGCCGGAGAGCACTGTGAACCACCGGGAGTGGAGTACAGGATGACGAGAGCGATAGAGAAGGGATTAGTCAATGAGAAAGAGAGCAAAAATTGAAAAATAAGAGGTAAAAGAAAGACAAGAAGCATGGGGGAGGGGGAGGGATGTTAAGATTTTTTTTTTTACAAATTAGTCCTCAAAAACTTGGGATTCACAACACCAGCTTAGTATTTTCTAGTATTGTGATTTGTGAGTACTGGCCGGTACTATCCACCCTGGTATCGTTTCGTTTTTTTGGGGTACCCTAAATATTGATTCAAGCCTATCACATCAGCTTTGCCCAAAAAATTATCCGTGAAGGTTAAACTGATTCGACCATTGCTATTGGAAAATTTACCCCCAGATTGTAATTTTGTTGTGTTTTAATCGAAGTTATCGTTGAATTAACTGCTAGTCCTCTAACTGGTTGATCTCGATGTCTCGCTAAATTACAACGTTGGAACTGTCACAGCTTTTGGATCTTTTTCCTTATGATCGCTATATAACGAGGGCGACACTCACCTACCACGCAATCCAATACAAAGTCTTTGCATTAAGCTGGTTATACTTTCAAGTTGCAATGGAGAAATCTGGATATGGCCGTGATGGCATTTACAGGTCTCTCAGACCTACCCTCCTCGTCCCTAAAGATCCCAATTTGTCTATGGTTTCCTTTTTGTTTAGGAACTCCAATTCATACCCTCAAAAACCAGCTCTTTTTGATGCAGATTTATCCATCTCCTTATCTTTTGCACAGATCAAATCAACTGTTATCAAGGTCGCTCATGGCTTACGCCGTCTGGGTATCTCTAAAGGTGATGTGGTTCTTATCTTTGCACCTAATTCATATCAATACCCTATCTGTTTTTTGGCCATCGTATCAATTGGTGCTGTTGTAACAACCTCCAATCCTCTGTATACTACCACCGAACTATCGAAACAGATTAAGGACTCAAATCCCAACTTGATCATCACCATCCCAGAGTTGTGGAGCAAAGTTAGAGAATTTAATCTGCCAACTGTGTTCCTAGGACCCAAGGAGTCTGCTTCTGCAAAACCCAGTTCAGGAATCAGAAGTTTCCACGATTTGGTCGAGTTGGGAGGGTCTAAATCTGAATTCCCTGTGACTAGTCTGAAGCAAACTGATGTAGCAGCCCTTCTGTATTCTTCAGGAACGACTGGGACCAGTAAGGGAGTGATATTGACTCATGGGAATTTCATAGCTGCATCACTAATGATCACTATGGACCAAGAAATGGCCGGTGAAATGCACCACGTATTTCTCTGTTTCTTGCCCATGTTTCATGTGTTTGGATTGGCAGTGATTACTTATTCGCAGTTGCAAAAGGGCAATGCGATTGTATCCATGGGAAAGTTTGATTTTGAGATGATTTTGAGGGCTGTGGAGAAGTATAGAGTGACTCATATGTGGGTTGTGCCTCCCATAATCCTGGCTTTAGCTAAACATATTTCTGTCCTGAAAAAGTATGACCTTTCTTCATTACAGCATATTGGCTCTGGTGCAGCTCCGCTGGGAAAAGATTTGATGGAAGAATGTGCCAAGAATTTTCCTCACGCTGCAGTTGCGCAGGTAATTAGCAACAACCTATTGCAATTCTCCATAGAATGATTCAGGCTTTACATATTATAGATACTCTGTGCTATCTACCCTTTGATGGTTTGGTTGCTTGCTTCTGAATCTGTTTCCACATAAGACAGCCTGTTCTCCTGCATCTAAAATGTTGGCCTTTCAGGTCTAGCATCACGACACATAATATATGGCATAGATCTGCACCATGAGCGAGCTCTGTACATTAAAATGATTATGGACCTTTCTTAAATTGTTATATTTCACACCTACTGTTTTTGAAGGTGGCCGAAGGTTTGGTTCCTTTGAGGAAAGAAGGATAGAAAAACATCTGTTCCTCTGAATACCACGTTTGCATCTAGATATTGGGTCAAGCTTAGTTTTCCCTAAACCAACTTCTATTTTCAGACGCAGCAAAAATTTTATCCATAATAATTAATTTGGACTTTCTCTGCCAAGCCATACATACAGTAGTTTAAAATAATCTTGATATGGTTTAAGTTCATATGTCAATGGTTATTCCTCATGGATACAGTTTGATTTTCCATTAAGCTCACTAACAGCAATGATGAGCCTCTAAGAAGGAACAAACTAATGTTAAAATAATCCATGAGCACTGCTACAGTTGGCTCATGAATGGAGAAACGAAGAAGGAGAAAAGAAATGGAAACATGTTTTTAGTTTTCCTACCAGTGCTTCTTCAGATTGCAGAAATACATACCATAGTAATGATTTTCAGGATTCAAAAGATTCTGCTGTTTCTCATTGTCCCAACAAAAAGAAAGACAAACCAAAAAGAAAAAAGAAACACTAAAACATGACACTCATCTTGATGTAGGTCTCTGTGCTTTCAGGGTTATGGTATGACTGAAACTAGTGGCATCATCTCAATGGAGAATCATAGGGTGGGTACTCGACATACTGGATCAGCTGGAACGCTTGCTGCAGGAGTGGAATCACAAATAGTTAGTGTAGACACTTTGAAGCCTCTTCCTCCTAACCAATTGGGGGAAATATGGGTCCGAGGACCCAATATGATGCTAGGTAAGAATACTTACAATTTTTTTTTTGAATTTAAAAAGGAAATATATTACCAAAGCAGAAACTTATACACAATCCTCCTCGAGGATCCTACAAGCTAGAACAATACAAAACAAAAATCAGAGTAACCATATTGCTCTAAGTTCTTGGCTAATGCTGTCTTGCGTCCCTTTGGCTATTATAGTCTCTCTAATCAAGTTGATAGCTGCTCGGCAAGTTCATATTTGTGCTGCCCTTCATTTTTGTAAATTCTCTTGTTTTTCTCCCTCCATATATAATAGATCACCATCTGGAAAGAAGTCTTAATAATAAGTCCATCCCTTTGACCAGAGTTTGAATACCGAATGGTAGAGTTCAGTGTTTCATACCAATCAAAGGAGAACCTTGGAAGTCTAACCATGTTCAAAATTATGCTCCACACCGATTTGCTATATCCACACACTCAAAGAACAGATGATTTCTACTCTCATTTACTTGCTTACATAAGACGCATAGTGGATCATAACTCCCAAATTAACGGTCTTTAGTTCTCAATCTGTTCTTTATAACTATCCACAAGAAAATGGCAGATTTAGGACTTAATACCTGTTTCCATATGGTTTCAGCCCATGAGACTAACTCCATTGGTGCCACCAGTAGATTATGAGCCGATTTATTATTGAATATCCCGCTAGCATGTACAGTCCATATCACTATCCTTCCTTCGTACAGTAGGTAACTCAGGTAAGTAGTTTTCCAACAATTGAAAATGCCTAAAATTTTGGATCCTATCCCTTTCCTATATAAGCCATGCAACTTTAGCCCCCCCTAGGAATCCTACTTGTAAGTCATTACACATCCAAAGAGGACCGAAATCAGTTCAATTATCAAACCACCACCAAATGTCTTCGCCATCCCCTACCCTAAGCTGACAATTTGTTAATGTGAAGCTGCAGTTCTGAATAAGCTTTTATAAGACATGGTATTGGACAACTATTATTTGCATTTATGGAAAAGAGCTTAATAATGAATCTCATTGTCCAGTTTCTCTCTGAAAATTTGATTGAAATTTTGGATAGACATCCCTGTTATACAGTAATCATCCTGTTAAGTTACTTGATTAACACAATTATATATTTGTGGAGAATTGACTTGTACTGGCTTCCAAGGTCATGAAGTCATGTTTCTTATCACTTCTCATGGGTTTTTGCGAAACCACTTTCCTCTTTTCATATTGGAGACTCTGTGGCTGTTTTCTAAAGTACTTTAATCCTAATTTTTCCCATTTCACTCTTTTAAGTTCCTCTGGAATGAGATTGAAAATTCTTCTATGCCCTTGATAATTGCCTTGACATATCGGTAGGATTATCAGACCTTTTTCAAGCATTACAGAGGTACGAGGTACGTATAAATGGTTTTAAAAACAACGTAAGAAAGCTAAGTTTAAAATTCAAATGAAACCAGGCTATATATGAATGTAATCTAACTTCTAAGATCTTACGTATATTCAGTGGCCCCCTAAATAAATATTAACATTACCCTGTTGTGTGTATTAGCACTCAGCTCGAATCTCATCCCAAATGAAGGTTTGGCATAAAGTCTCTTAGTTAGGTTATAGTTTTCTTACCATTATTTATTTCCGGTCCGTGCTAGGTATTCATTTGATGTCACTACGTTTTGAGATTTCGAAATTCATTGGCAGGTTATCTCAACAATCCACAGGCCACAAAGCAGACCATTGATAAGAAGGGTTGGGTGCATACAGGAGATCTGGGTTATTTTGATGAGAATGGACAGCTGTTTGTTGTTGATCGAATTAAAGAACTGATTAAGTATAAAGGTTTTCAGGCAAGTCTATTCCAGGATTAAACACCAGAGCAAACTGACGATATTTTAGTCATTTTGAAAAAGAAAAAACTAAAGTGCTTCACTGAATCGGGGCTGGATGGAAACCGTATTTATGATTTTGTTACCTGTTAATTCTTAATAGATTGCACCAGCTGAGCTAGAAGGGCTCCTTGTTTCTCATCCTGAAATACTGGACTCTGTTGTCATCCCGTAAGTTCAATTCGTGTGGTTTTGTACTTGCTGGATACAGTACACAAGTTACAACAAATAAAACAATAATAAATCCTGTCACAAGTTCATTCCAGTAATATTTTGGTGACGCAACTTGTAGATTTCCAGATGCTGAAGCTGGTGAGGTCCCAGTAGCATATGTTGTGCGCTCACCCCAAAGTTCTCTTACTGAAGAAGATGTAAAGAAGTTCATTGCTGATCAGGTAAATGATGCTTTAAGGGTAATCTGCGAGATTCCTTGATAATCTGAATTCTCAGGGTCAGTGGAGGACTTTGTTATTGGCTTGTTTTTTCCTTCTTGATTATTCGATTGTTTCATTTGCTTTCAATTTCAAACATATCCTCCTGGAGTGGCCTAGTAATGATCCATTTTGTGCTGTGAGCATAAAATCGCGTATATCCTTTTTTATAGTCTTCTTTTTTGGTTAATTTATGCAACCAATTCCCTGTTTGTTAGTTGAAGCATTTAGTGTACTTTTACTTCGAAGCAATGTGGCGTTCTGCATTGTAGAATTTTCACGGTTGAAGACCGAGGAACAGTTCAGGAGCTTCTACTTGAATGCGTCTTTAACCAATTTTTAGTGTTGCAGGTTGCACCTTTCAAAAGATTGCGCAGAGTGACATTCATAAACAGCGTCCCTAAGTCGGCTTCAGGTAAAATCCTAAGAAGAGAGCTTATTGAGAAAGTGAAGTCCAAGTTATAATATTGTATATTTCCAAGGCAAGAAGCTGTCGAGTATAGAGACTTGTCTGTAACTGTAACATGCACGATTAATTCAAGTCCAAGTTACAAGGTTATATTTAGTTCCAGGGGCAAGTGGCATTTTCTCTTACATGTACCGGTAAGTTTCTGAATACTATACAAGTACGTGAATTTATGCCGAATGAATGTTTTAAGCATCAGTTCTTAACTAAAATCTAAAATAGGTAACATGTAAGTGGCATTTTGTTTAACCAAAACCGGTTCTACAAATGGGCAACCATAAAAAGAATATAATTACAAATGACCAAAGCAAAATCAATGAGCGTAAAGATTTTGCTTGCGTTGTCCGTTGGGCCCGACGGATGCGCCATTTACTATGGGTCGTGTATGTTGGTTTTGTTAAAACTTCACCTCTGTTCACTATCTCCCTCTGTTGTTTTGATGAAAGACAACAACGAATATAAATCGATGAAAGGGGTATTGGGTCTTTAAGCTTGACATTTTTCTAACACACAATCTTAGTGAATTTGTTAAAAGCTTAGAAAGAAGTCTCTCACATATTTGAAATCTTTGAACATCAATAATAGGAAGTATGTAATAACATTCTACATTTTCATTTTTTTATAATAGACATGTATATAGATTATTATTATGTCTAACAGTTGGTATCAGAATAAACTTTTATCTGTTTTGATGTAGTTGATTTTCTACAATTATATACATGACTGGGTGTTTTATCTGTTGCATATATTGGTGGTGTTAAAGTCACTGTATTGTAAGAAATTTAATTATAATTAAAATAGTTTTTGAATCATTAAAAATAGAGTTTAGGAAGTCAAGATATAGTTGGTTTTGTAATATGGGTTGCATGCGGGTCAAGTCAACCCATCATGACGAATTCTGCGTTCTTTCATTCCTCGCTAAATTGCAAATTGTCAATTTAGTTTTCATGGGCCCACCATATGTGCTTTAATTGTTAGTGCACTTGCGCTGCATGACTTTTGATAATTCAAAACCTTTTAATGTCGGTCATTGTTTGGAAAGTTTTGAATAAATGATGCAAAAACCTCGTTTTCGTGGGTATTATTGCAACCTTTACTTATAAATCATTAATATAATTTTTGTATCTGCAAAAGCTTTTTATGGGGCCACCATTTGCTTTTGTCGTAGTATGAATTCTTTGACAAACATAAAAGCCCTGTTTTGGCAATCGGTTAATTTCTATCAGCTGTTATCTGAATGTTGATTATATCAGCTGATTTTACCAGCAGATTGCATTAACTGTTTGTTAGAAATGTTTGGTAAAATTAGTTGTTTAGTATTAACTGTTTATGTATAAAATGACTTCTAAGGACATGATTTTAAAAAAAATATAAGGAAAACCAATTTACCTTATCACTGCAAATTTGATTTTTAACCATTCTCATTAGTCTAAGTATGTTCAATCATATCCAAGAAATCATGTATTGGGGCTGAATGTATCAAAATAGAAGTTATTAATTGATGTATTAATTTACATATAATTATTTTTAATAGAAG
>JAOSBN010000178.1:7394710-7409743 GCA_027563595.1 Erythroxylum suave | reverse complement strand
TCCCGTTAGTCTGTTAAACACGCGCCGTTTGGATTGTTAAATAAGGGCCGCGTGTTGTGCACGTCCATTGTACAGGGGCTTAATATTGTATGTAGTACAACGAGGGGCCTTATGTGAGAAGCACACATAATACAGGGGCCTCAAAATGTATTTAGCCATAAACTATTTAATGGAAAACCGCGTAGAGAGATACTGAAATACAACATCCATAGTACTAATTAACATTGTGGCCATGCAGCAGAGGCAGGATTATTTATTTTCTCATATGCATATTGTGTACTCGTTACTCAACGATACATACCTAAAATCTTAGGGTATGTTTGGTTCACTTGGAAGAATAATAATAAGAATTATAATAAATATAGTCAGAAATGAAAATGTATATGACTTCCATTTTTAACAGTATTAAAAGTATGGATTATTGACCCAAAAGGAGATATAAAAATACCATTTATCCAATCATAATATATTATCAGTCATCTTTTTTTTCATTTCTTACTCATTTATTTCTTCTTGTATCAATTAACCAAGCACCCTCTTAGATTAAAGCATCTTAATTTATGGTTTTTTCCCGCTCTCATCCTTGTCTTTTTTGGATCTACACTTGGCGTGTAGGAAGAAGAAACGCATCCATTATTGAATTGCAAATGTTTTATGGCATAACTTTTGGCTCCTACAACTCTCCAATTGTTAATAAAAAATATGTTTACCTGCCGAACATTAAAGAATCCTAGTCGATTGATAAATTTATTCGTAGAAATACTATCTTAAATTACACGGATTATGTGTATAAGAAAATTTCATCGTTGACTATAATTGAAATAACAAAATTCTGAACAAATTAATGAGCATTTTTACCAGTCGAGCTAGTTGTCTAAAACCATAGCTTTGTTGTTTTATAATTTTTATGTTCTTCGTATATTAAGTTAGTGTATAACAAAGACCTTAAATTACTTTAATGCAGAAACATATTGCACTTAGAATAAAATAGAAAACGAAAAGGGACTGAGATTACGATTTACCACGAGTCATTTTAAAACCTTGTGGCCTCCATAAAACTCCAAAGTTTGGATCGTCATCTTCTTCCTTTTATAATTGCTGGTGGACAAGTTCCAACCTTGAGTCAGAGGACTCAGTGCTCTTTCATATAAAAATTTGAAAAAAGGAAAAGATTCTTGGCAGCTCAAGTCCGTGGCATTATGTTGTACACTTTCCTCTGACCACTGCTACCCCTCTTAACAGGTCAATTAACACCAAAATACCAAGGGCGGACTGGTCGTTTCACCAGATCCAAGAACGCAAATAATCGTGCCAAAGCCCAAAGGGGCTCCAAAAAGATTAAAAGAGAGAAGAAAACAAAAAACAAATTCCTAGTGAAAGAGAGAAGGCAGTGCATGCTTTCATTGGCTTTGTGAGCTGTGACACCGAGTTCTTCTTGTTTTTTTGTTTCTTATTTATGATTTTGTTTTTGTATCTAGCTTTTCATGACACTTATTTATGATTGGATTGCAGGACGAGTACTAACTGAGACTGAGATTTGGTACAGAAATACACATTATCATCATCATCCATCGCTCACCTCCCAAAAAGAAATGAACAAAGTAAAGAAGGAGCTTTATAAGTTACAACTTACAACCATGTACTGTCAAAAGAAGAAATGTCTCATATTTTTCATCAGAAAGACAACACAAACCCCCAGAAACTCACAAAGTCTTATCTGCTATATCTCTCTCTCTCTCTCATCCCCGCCTTACCCCATCAAATCTTTCTTGATTTTTACTCACAGTCAGTCCACCTATGATTCATTTTCAGTAGTAGGAGTACATGACCTTCTCTGCTTGTGTCTTGTTTTCTTCAGTCAGGAAGTTGTTACATGCATTATTAGCGTTGCCACTACTGCTGCTAATCAGTTGCTTAACAGCTTCAAGCTCGTAGTCTAATGGGGTTTCTTCAAAGTACCCATTTGCCTTCTCTCCTTCCCACTGGTTCAAAGTTTCCACTCCATTGTTCCCATAATTTATCATGAACTTCTGATTCTCTTCGTACCCATTTGAGATATAGCTTTGAAGTCCCATGTCTTCTTGTTTGATCTCCCTTCCATAGCTGATCTGACTGCAGCTTCCATCAGAGTTAGAACTGCAACTTGCTTCACTTCCAAATGATAGGAAATTATCTTTCATTTGACGATAGCATTGCACGGGACTGACCAAAATCTCTTGACTTAACAAAAGAGAGGAGCTTGAGGTTAGACCATTATTGTTGCTTAAAATATCTGATTGAACAGGTGAAGTGGTCTCAAAACCTGTGAATGCTTTGGAAGGTGGATAGTAGCAGTAAGAACTGGCAAGATCTTTGAAGAGTAAGGAGAGTGAATGAGATGGTAATGATGGGGTTTGAAGAGAAGATGGGAAGGGTGAAGGTTTTCTCTGAGACTGAGGAGCCATGATCATAAGCTTCTTCTTAAGCTTGGTGTTCCAGTAGTTTTTGATATCATTGTCCGTTCTACCTGGTAACTGTGCAGCTATTATTGACCATCTGCAATTAGCAAATACGTTATAAAACCAAAAACAGGTTCCATTAGATGAAAACTCTCGAGTTTCACTCAACAGCCGTAAGCAGATGTTAATATTTGGATCTAAAACTACCAATGCATGCTGAGAAATTATCCAAGAATTGGAAGATTCTTGAAAAGTGTCAGTTGTTTTTGAAGGAAAAACAAGAAAGAAAGAAGAAGACAGGTGAACGGAAAATTTTCTTCTCCCACCTTCCATGTCTATGCGCAAGATAGATTTCATCAGAAAAATAAAATCAAGCGATTTACTCAGGAAAAGAACCAAAAGAAACGTTAACACAAATCAGTTTCGGATGACAGTTTTTTGAAACTGTGGCATAATACAAAAGTCCAAAAATCGTAAAGGAAGTTCATAAAAATGGAAACTAGTTTAATGCCATCTACCTGCTCCCGATGCTAGCAAATAGGGTGCAAATTATCCTATCCTCCTCTTCAGTGAACTCGCCATGCTTAATGTTGGGTCTCAGATAGTTTAGCCACCTCAATCTGCAGCTCTTTCCACATCTCTTCAGACCTGATCAAACGAAACTCATAAATCCCATGTAAACAAACGACATGTAAAACAACAGCATCAAAGAATTCAAATATAAGCTTGAGCATGGTGTTACCAGCTTTCTGAGGAAGAGCAATCCAATTCCCACCAGTTCCATTTTTCTCTATGTACTCCCTAAGCTTTGCATCTTCTTCTGGTGACCAGGGTCCTTTCTTCACATTTTCCTTGTCACAACAAGGAGCTCTTCCCATCTCTCTATGTCTCTCTTTGATCTGTGTCTGTGTGAGAGAGAAGGGTCTGCTGTTAAGATCTCTTTGTGTTGGACTTGGCTATCTTATACAAAGTCTAGCTAGGAACTAAAGGCCACACATTTTCCATAAAAACTTTTATGTGTGGAAGGTGATCTGTTGGCAGCTTTTAATGAGAGACTTATGTCTGGGAAGTAAAAAAAATGAATATTAAATTATCCAAAGGGTTTGTTCACAAGTCAAAATGATAGAAATTTTCAATCATCTTAATTAGCTAAGCTAATAGAACTTTCGATCTTTTGGTACCCCTCAATTTATAACCTTTCCCAGTCTTTCCCTTTCTCCACAAAAGCATCCAAAGTCACGTTAACAGAGAAATTCAGCAGCATTTGAATTGATAGCTACAGGCTTTTGAATTGTGACATCTTCCAAACCCTAGACTTAGTATATTTATAGGTGGATAATTATAACTAACTGGCTTCAACCTTAGTTAAAAGATCTGAATCACAACCCTCGTGTAAAGCAAGTCCAAGGTACATATTCAATTATTTATACACTGTTAGCTAACGTTAAAGGAATCAATTTTTTATATTTACCTTATCAAAAAAAAAAAAAACTAAATAGTTTAGCAAAGTAGATTTCTTAACATAACAAAACTCCTTTAATTTGAAATATTACATTTTTATAGAGAAACAGTAGTCACACTTGTTAGTGTCTATACATGGGTTTTTGGAATCATTATTCTACAAATGTACGTATATGTTTATGTTTGAATTTTCTTGCCCTCCAAAGTCCATGTTCTTAAATTATTTGTTATACAAGCAGCCTTCACAATTTGTATTAAAATATATATTGCTGGAAATATAACTTGCCATTTCCGGACTAACATAGAAGATCAATTGTTAGGTGGGTCTTCTGACTAATAAATCGACAAAACTGTAAGAGGTTTGAAATGTACCTCTCCTGTTTTCTCACAATACGAAAAGCAGGCAAACCAAAAGCGAATTGAGGTTCTTTTAATTGCTTAGTCGACGTTGGAGATGGTAATTAACAAAAATCAGTATAAAGATTGCCCCGTGTGTGTGTGTCTACGAGAGTCTTTGTCTTTAAGTTTTAGACGATCAGGTGCTTGTTACTGGCTCATCAACAACATAACTTCTGAATTGGTGACTCGTCAAGCTATTGGCAACGGCAGCTAACAATGTCAAAAAGGGCAAACCCATAGTCATAGAGATTGTTGAAGTACGTGAAAACATTTCCTTATTGGTGCCAACTGACGCATTGAAATAGTAGCCTAAGACAGTTTAAGAAGAGCCTAGTTGATGTCGTAGGCCACAAAGTTAAATATCAACCTCTCTAAAGTATTAACAGCAACTAGAGTTGCTAAAGTCGTAAAAGGAAATTTCAAAAATAGATATGTTATACATTTTTATTGAACATCCTACAAAACCATTTGTGTTATGATAGGCGTAGCATATGAGCCATTTAATGCACGGTTTGATCGTCCCTTGTTCCCGTGAGGTATCAGTCCCTTTTTCTTCATCTTGTTACGCTCATTTAGCGCTGTGTAAATATACGACTCTCCTTAACAGCCAGGACGAGAAAGGCAATTAGTTGTTTGTTTTGCCCCCTTCATTTTTCTAGAAGTTGATTCTTACGTTGTAAAGCGCTAAGCCTTTTTTGTACAAAATAAAATGGAAAAGTGAACTTGACAAGACGAATCCTACTTAACTTAGTCCAACAAGGGGCTTCTTTTCCAGAGTGCAGACTGGAAGTTAGTAATCGTGATCTTTTCTCTTCAAAAAAAAAAAAAAAGTAATCGTGATCTTTCTCAAATTTGTCTTTTCTTTCATCTGTTTAGAAAATCATCATGTCGTTAACTAATAACTGGTGAAGAGAGACATATTAAACAATGGTTAAGTACTTAATTACGTAGCATCAATTGCAGTTCAATGCAATTGACTTCTCATAATTTAATTTCACTGTAGGAAACAATTATAGTATCCATTCGCATATCTAATGACATATAAAGTTAAAAACTCTTCACTCAATAAGAGAGTTCGTTATCAATCAAAATAAAATAACGGCCATAAACATAATTCTCTATCTTTTTAATGGAAATGAATAAAATACTCCACTTTGTGACTTAAATTCCTAAACATTATCATCAGCAAGTATTCAAAAAGACTAGAGGAATCTTTACGTTTATAAACATAAATGGCCCATTGTGATTTACATAATAATATGAAATTTCATGTGTTCCAGCGTATATCCCCACAACCACAAGGCATAGGCTGATGATAGTCACGAAATATGATCATAATATATTCCTTTTACTTATCCACCGGTCTTCAACTGAATGCTGAAATGTTCTTCCCAGAATGCTTCCACCATTTATTTGTCCGAGAACTTCTGTTCTTGAGCATGATATGCCATTTGAACTAGTTGACTAATGCCTACTAGATAGAGAAATCTCCATCAAATTGTCGTTCTCTTGTCATGAGTGCTGATTAATATGTAGTCATTCATAGCCCAAAACAGAAAGTCATGATTAGATACTTATTAATGAAAGCTTGGTTTTACTAAATATTCTGTACTTTGAGAAAAAATTAAATAAAGTAAAAGCCATGTGTATTGTAAACATGTTAAAAATTATCAGAGGAACGTCGCTTGATCCCCACTTGTTAGAGAGAGATCATAGCGTGATTAATTTTATATGTAAATGTGCTGAAATTTCTTTAATTAGGTACGTAACTAGTTACATTATTCAAGATTCTGCGTTGAACAAGAGATCAGTTTGTTTTCATATTTATATATTTGTTCCATCATTGGCTAGGGGTCCCGTTCTGTTTTTGTTTGTGCTGTGTTGATAACGTGACAGTTGACACTGCATTGTTACAAACCCAACAACCTCTACCAATCCAGACCTTAACGACAAACACTTCGGCCTTTGTAAAATAGTGGCATATTGTACCAGGGTTGCAACCTATTACGGATATCAGTAGTTCTGCTGATGTAATCAGTCAAATGATTGTTGCTTGAAGACGCACTCTTATGAGCATGGTTTTTCCTAGTTTGCTAGCTATAACTCTCCAACACAACACGAGTCTATTGAATTAGAATTGTCTTTCATGTTTGATCTTCTTAAACAATACGGTATGAACACCAAAAATAATAAAATAGTCTAATATTTGAATCGTAACAACTTGTGACATAAATTTGTACATATCATGTTACAGTGCAAACGCTTCTATCTGTCAAGGAAATTAACTTGTATTGAACTATATACACATAATATAAAGAAATGAGTGCTCACCACCATGAAAGACAACAGCAAAAGAAGAGACTGCAGAGAAAGAAGAAATTGGAGGCAAACATAAAAGTTAGGCAACAAGTGAGGTAAGGAGACAAGATTGGGACGCCGGAGAAGTACCAAAGTTACTAGAAACAAAAGTTCCAATGACGCCCAGGATATCGAAACAAAGATATGCCCACGAGAAGCTTCACACATATTATGCTTCCAGTTGTTACCTACAATGCATGCATCCCTCCTAATCCTCTCTCTAATCATTAGTTTATTCATAAAATTAATGGTTCTCCATATCCCACTCCACTAGGGACTTGCATAATTTATAAAGAAAATGAATGTAGACCTTCTTTCATTTCAAGAGCAATGAAGCTATTTTATGTATCAGCTTCACCTTCCACATCCAAATGCTGTCAATATAATTATAGATAGTGAGGCCACTGCATCACTCTTGTTATCTCTTTGCGTGTAAAATTTAGAAAAAAGATCAGATAAGGAATAATGTGTACACTGGTACACTGGTGTTATCTATTATCGCTACATTTTGAAAACTGGAGTTTATATATTAATCTGTACTTTAAGAATGAAAGGGTTAGGCGACTACATCTTCCATTGTTAATTATGTGCAAGGGTATGTTCATATTTGTTTTGTCCACGAAAATGTTGTTGAAAATAAACCTTATCTCATGATTACATCCTTCCATGTAACTAAGGTTCTATCTCAATAGCTTTACGGGTACAAATTTAGTTGCTAGTCATCACTTTGAGACTCTTTAAGACTTTTCGATCTTATTATATTGAGTATAGTAGAGTCATTAACACATTTACTCGTTCAGAATAATTGAATTTTGAGACATATGTGGACTTACAGGAGTGAACTATTTAAGATTAACTAAAAATGTTGACTCGGTAAGTAAATCTGTTTTTGTAGAAAAATTTTGCGTGGTTGGTTGCTACTACTTGTGCAGTATGCGAAAGTCTAAACGCCATATCATATGCTAATTAAGAAAGGAATAAAAGAATGATTAAACGAAATAATTGACTAATAGCATGATTAATCAATACGATTAAATTAACCCTATGATTGCAACATGCTAGATTTAATAATTAGATGGATAAATACCTAGAAACTAGGGAGCAGTTGAATTTATTGTTGTTTTCTGTGAAATGGAGCGACAAAAATGCAGAGGATTGACTACTGCTTTTCCAAACCCTAAAAACGCACATACAGTTCTCAATGGGGCGACTGTATTTAAGGTTGGCTAGTAGTAGAGCCTCCTGTGTACTATAAACAAGGGTCAAGCCTACCCATTATAGCAAGTCCATGATCACAGGTCCAATAACACGTATGAGATTTGATATCTTATAACCTCCTATGTACTATAAACAAGGGCCAAGCCTACCCATTATAGCAAGCCCATGATCACAGGTCCAATGACACGTATGAGATTTGACATCTTATTAATCGGGGTTTGTACAAAATTATGTTTATTATGCTAGGCCTCATAATTAAATGATAAAATTATATCATTCTGCCACTTGGACAACATAACCAATATTAATGAACAATAGAAATAAATCCCAAATTAATATAACAATATATGGCCATAATAGGATGTCAAAATAGAGTTGATAATTTCTCAATCATAGGTCTAAAATGAGGTTAGAAGTATCTCAACAATATAGAAATCAGACCCGATAGGAGTACTGATAACATATATGCAAGATACACATACCTCGATGACCGAAACAGAATGTGTCATAAAGAAATGCACACAAAATGGTGATCCGTATGTGCAAGTCCAAACAAAATAGCCCAAGCATCTACCCAAGATGCCAACTGAGATTTAACAAAATATCTCAGAACAACAAAATGAGACTGGGTATAAAATTTATCCAACAAAAATGCCATATATATAAAATATTTAAACGTATCTGCGTAGTATTTCCAGAAAATATGTGACAATAACAATAATAGCAACAATTATAAACAAAAGTCTCTAGACTGAATAACAAAATAGTCAAATACAATGTTGCTATATAAAAAAAATTAACATAAAAGACAAAATCCCACTAATCCAAGGCATCAAAAGATTTAAATAGACCCATGCGGGTTACATGATTCACAAAAGCCTTAACAGTCAAGTCTTTGGTTAGAGGATTTGCTACCATAAGATCGGTGGGTATATGTTCTATACGAATCTGATATTTCTTAACCTTCTCTCTAAAAAACATATACTTTATATCAAAATGCTTCAAATGCTTGGAGTTCTTGCATATTTGAGAGAAGCCCACCACAGCAGAGTTATCACAATATATGATTAGAGGTCTAGAAACACGCTCCATAAGATGAAGCTCAGAATGAAATTCCTTAACCATATTACCTGTCGAGTAGCTTCGTAACAAGTCACATACTTTGCCTCCATAGTTGAAGTTATTATAAGTGTTTGTTTAACACTTTTCTAAGATACAGCTCCTTCAGCAAGCATAAAGATATATCCTGATGTGGATTTGTGATCATCAGGGCAACCAGCATAATCAGAATCAAAATAACCCATCACCTGAAGGTGATCAAACATCCTGTAAATGAGCATATAATCTTTAGTACCTTGTAGATACCTCAGAACTCGTTTCACAGCTTGCCAATGACCCACACTAGGGTTGCTCAAGTATCTCCCAAGTACACCAACAACAAAAGCAATATCAGAACGTGTACAATCTTAAGCACACATAAGACTGCCAACAACATAAGCATATGAGACCTTTTCCATCTCTAGCTTATCTTTATCATTTTGAGGACACTGACTATTCGAGAGTTTGTCACCCTTTTAGGTGGGCGCACTATAAGGATTACAAGTTTTCATGTTGGATCTATTCAAGATCCTTTTAGTATACCTTTTCTGAGACAAACTAAGAACACCACGAGATTTATCACGATGAATTTCAATGCCCAGAATAAAAGAAGCATCGCCAAAATCTTTCATATCAAAATAAGTTGTCAACATTTGTTTAGTCTTAGAAAGAAAATCCGGATCATTACTGGATAAAAGAATATCATCAACCTATAAGACAAGAGTAATGAACTTTCTTTCACCATTTTTCAAGTAAATGCATTGATCAACAAGATTTTCCTTAAAGCCAAGGGAGCAAACTATTTGGTCAAACTTCAAGTACCATTGTCTAGAGGCTTGTTTCAGCCCATAAATGGATTTTCTCAATTTGCATACCATGTGTTCCTTACCTTTCTCAACAAAACTAGCAGGCTGATTCATGAATACATCTTCATACAAATCACCATTTAGAAAAGCAGTTTTTACATCCATTTGATGGAGCTCCAAATCAAAATTAGCAACTAAAGCCATCACAATACACAATGAATCTTTAGTAGAGATCAGGGAAAAATTCTCATTATAGTCGATACCTTCCCTCTGGTTATACCCCGTTGCAACAAGTCTAGCTTTGTACCTTTCTATCTCACCTCTAGCATCACATTTAGTCTTAAAGACCCATTTACACCCAACAGTTTTACAACCACTAGGTAATTCCACCAAATCCCAATCACCATTCATACTCATAGAACCCAACTCATCTTTAATGGCTGCCAACCATTGTGAACTACGAGAACAAGAAACGACATCATGATAAGAAATAGGATCTGAGTCTTCAACTAAATTGAATTCATGCTCCTCCAAGTAAACATAATAGTCTCGGAATTTAGAAGACTCAGTGGATTTAGGAATCCTTTCAGATCTCCTAGGTGAAACTACAACTACGTTTGGGAATTGAGTATCAATGCCAACCTGTTGAGGAGTTTCAATATCATTTACTGGATCAACAATATCATCATAAATTAGAGGAGACTGAATTGCCTCAGGATGAAATATAACAAGTATAGGAACAACGACACGATCCTCTCTAAAATCAACGACACAAGACTCATTTCTTTCATTATGTTCGATTTATCCTTCAAAATAAACAGCATGATCTGATTCAATGACTCTCGTAGTGTGATTGGGAAAATAGAATCTTGAACCTCTTAAGCCAGTACAATAACCAATAAAGTAACCTGAAATAGTTCCAGGATCAAGCTTCTTCAGCTTAGGATTATAAGTCCTTATCTTAGCCTTACAACCCCAAACACAGAAATGCTTCAAACTGGGCTTCTTTCCTAGTATAAGCTCAAAAGGAGTCTTTGGCATAGATTTGCTAGGCATATGATTGAGAACATAAACAACAGTCCTTAAAGCACCTCCCCACAAGAACTCTGGTAAGGTGGAGTGACTTAGCATGCACATCACCATGTCCATAAGAGTACGATTTCGTCTCTCTACAATCCCATTTTGTTGAGGAGTTCCAGGCATGGTATATTGCGCCTCATTTCCACAATCTTGCAAGTATTTAGCAAAAGGGCCAGGGTTTTTACTAGTTTCATCATACCAACCATAATACTCACCACCTCTATCAGATCTTACACATTTAATCTGCTTCCCAAGTTTCAATTCAATAACATTTTTCAATGATTTAAAAGCATCTAAGGATTCGGATTTCTCGTGTAACAATTCAACCTAACCATACCGAGAAAAATCATCAATGAAGGTGATGAAGTACCTATAACCTCCCATGGCAATAGGAGTAATAGGTCCACAGATGTCTGTGTGAATTATCTGTAATGGTTCCTCCTTCCTAGTCATTTTTTCCTTTCTTACTTTAGCAGTAAACTTCCCTTTATGCAATCAATACAAGTGTCAAAATCAGAGAAATCCAGATCATGTAAAATAGTTTCCTTAATTAATCTCTCCATTCTCTCCTTAGAGATATGTCCTTACCGTTTATGCCACGGCATAGAAGATTTTTTAGTAACTCTCCCACGTTTCTTTCCAACAACAGCATTGACATCATCATGTGGTCGGTCAAAATGAGAAGAATTAGTAATTAGCATAAACAATCCATCACGCATAATTGCAGAACTAACAACAACAGAATCATAGTACAAAACAATACCATTATTGATTATATGAAAAATGTATCTGTAACTATGCAAAATAGAAACTGAAATCAAATTCCTTCGCATAGAAGGCACATAAACAGTATCTTTCAAAAGCAAATCGTGTCCACTACTCAACTTCAAGGAAACTACTCCTATGTGCTCAACATTAACGTTAGATCCATCTCTTAATTGCACCATCAACTCTCCTTTATTTGGCCTTCGCATGCTTTTGAACTCCTGCAATGAGTTCGTTACACGAATAGTGGTGCCAATGTCTAGCCACGATCAATAAGGAGGGACATCAACAAGTTGGGCTTAGCACCAGAACTCTCACCAAGCGTAGAAGGTACGACACGTTTATCATTCCTCTTCTTCTTAAATTGAGGCTTACCCTGTTTGTTTCTATGAAATTTCTTCTTGTTACCACTCTTGTGAGAAGTGTGGTGAATGCTGTGGGACTTTCCCTTCTTCATAGTATACTACTCTTGAATAAGAATGGAAATCAATTCATCAATGCTCCATTCATCTTTTTAAGCGTGATAAGTAGTCCTGAGAACATTAAACTCAGACAGAAGAGATTCAAACACTTGCTAGATCAAACAATCCTCTCCCAATACAACTTTCATGGACTTTAACTTGTTATACCAGTTCACAAGCTTCATTACATGCTCACGAATACCACCCACATCATCATACTTGGTCTTAGACAGAGAAGATAAGAGATTAGACTTTTCAGTCTTATCAAACTTCTAGAATTTTTCACCAACAGCCTTAAGATAATTTTTGGCATTATCAGTTTTAGTGATGCTTTCTTTCTTTAATAGTCTTCTCTATTGTGTACTTGATGGTCATCATACAGACCTTGTTAGAACGAAACCACTTATCATATTTAGTTTTATCTATAACGAAAGACTCAGCAGTAGGTTATGTAGGCTCATCCTCAAGGAGAGCAACATCAGCATTTGAAACAGCCAAAAAAAGATTTAAGGATTCAAGCCAGTCCTCATAATTGGTCCAATTTAGCTTAACCAAAGAATTCAAAGCTAGAAATTGATACAATGCAGGGAGATTTAGCAAATATATCTATGTATAGTAAAATTGGGCAATCAACACAACTAAGTTCTCATGCAATTGCAATCCTGCCTAAGGGTCCTGAATTACAACACAGATCACCTAGAATATTAAATTAAGCCCTAAAGCTAATATCGATAGGATACTAAAAGCTCAAAAAAATAATTTAATGAATTAAACAAAGCATTAGAAACCGCATGCTAAAGACAAACCGATAGGATAAGTGCATCATTAACATAGTATCTAATGTATGCCCAATAACAACATCACAATAACATTTTGTGATAATTGGTCTCACGATAGACAAGCACACAATTACACAAAATAAATGACAAGAGTCTAATAATAGATTCCAAGATTGCCCCATAGGTTTCGGTTAGTACCACAACTATAAAATTAACCATATAATCTAGCATTATATGCATAAACTACATCCAAAATTTATTTTAGTGCACAACCATAATAACATTGAGAGTACATAAGACCCCACAAGCCCAAAACATTCAAGAAACAAGTAAAAAAATTTTCAAGATAAAATTCAGAGAGTACATTATATATTTATTAATTTTAAAAGCAGGGAAAATAAAATAAATCTTTCTATTTTTCAAAAAATTTCAGAAAAATACAAAAAATTAGAACTGGGCAAGTGGAACAATCTAACAAAATTTAGGACAAAACAACCAAGTAACGATGCTGCAAGCGCCTACTTGTGCCACCTTCGCGCGTAGGGAAAGACGATCCGGGTCGAGTTGCGTTTTCCTTACTCAGAAGTCTGGTATTCAGGTCAGTTTGACCCAATTATCAACCCGGTTTGGAGAAATGCCCATATCTCTCTCAATTTTGATTGGTTTTCAATGAAATTGGTGTCATTAGATTCACAATTTAAGATCTATCAAAGCCCTTAGTCAATTTCACGAAAAAGCTACTTAGACAATAGAAGATTCAACAAACTTACCACACGTTTTTGACACCAAACCGAAACAAATCAACAATAACAAAAGATTTCATAGAAAATAAATTTACAAAAAAAAAGAAAACCCCAACAAATAATTCAACTTCTAATCTCGAAAATTACCCACAAATTAGCAATCACAATTAGGGTTAATTAGATCTGATACCAATTGAAAGAATAATTAAACGAAACAATTGATTAATAGCATGATTAATCAATATGATTAGATTAACCTTATGATTGCAACATGCTAGATTTAATAATTAGATGGACAAATACCTGAAAACTGAGGAGCAATTGAATCTATTGTTGTTTCTGTGAAGTGGAGCGACAGAAATGCAGATGATTGACTATTGCTATTCCAAACCCTAAAAACGCACATACAGTTCTCAATGGGACGACTGTATTTAAGGTTGGCTAATAGTAGGGCCTCCTTTGCACTATAAACATGGATCAAGCCTACCCATCATAGCAAACCTATGATCACAGGTCCAATGACACGTATGAAATTTGACATCTAATTCAGGGTTTGTACAAAATTATGTTTATTATGCAAGACCACATAATTAAATGATAAAATTCTATCAGGAAAGTCATTATCTAACATGTTTTTTTGACCGGTCATTGCATAGCTTTTCGTTATGAGGTATAACTAAAAACCACTATAACTAGGTTGCTTTCTAAATTAATTATCATGGAGAGACTATGTAAAATAAGAAAGATAAGGAAAGGAATTATTAGTTATTTTCGTTTTTATTTCAACAACTAATACTAATGTTTGTGGATTACAAGGCTCTAACAAACATTACACCCGAAATGGTAATAAAAATATTTGATGTGATTTGCTGGATTTGGCAGACTAGTTATCGAATTAATCCTTTTGTTGTCATACTATGCTTAAGCCTATACTCATTAGCTAAGATGTTGGCATTTTATTATAACTAGAGTCTCTGGTAGACTATTTTCTATTTGATAGTCTGGTCGTAAATTTGTAACTAGCCCTTCTACTTTAAAAATGTATAACGTATATTCAATATTACACATTATATTTATATATATTGCCATTTCTTTATTTTAAAATTGTCTAATTCGCTTAATCTTCGTTGAGTGGATATCAATTTTCGATTGTATTAATTCGAAGGCGAATTGATTGCATCATTTATATAAGTAAAAAAATTAATTTATTTTCTTAGTATATAATATATATTGATCTTATCCATAAAAGGGTAATATAATCCACAGTTTTACGTTTAGAGGAGGTATCGCTCCTTCACATGATATCCAAGAATATATATATTTTCTTAGTATATATAAATTAAATTGTGGATTAGAAATGTTAGCACATCTTATTGTATACAATTGTAGCTATGAGTATTATATTTTAAAAAAAAGAACGGGACAGA
>JAOSBN010000178.1:7355378-7394610 GCA_027563595.1 Erythroxylum suave | reverse complement strand
GCAGGCTGTACGCCTATATGATAAACGCATTACTGATATTTTAATTTGGATTATGTTTAAAGTATTTAATTATAGCACGGGACCAAGGAAGGAACAACCACAATTTGGTCGCTATTTGCATCTTATTAAGGCTTAGCTTAGGGGAGTAGTAGCGGTTGATAATATGTTGAAATCAACATGCTGAAATAATATATACTTATTCTCAATAAGTACTTATATGTTTAAGATTGCTGTTTTGGTAATTGCTGAAACGTGAAAATAGGTGTTTGACAAGTACGGTTGCAGTTGCTAAAAAGAGATAAAATGACTAAAAAATTCATTGTTTAATAAATTATTAATTGTTGTATAAATAATTAAAAACATGTTATTGGTCATATAAATTTAAAATTATAAATAATAAAATATACAACATATCTATCATTATCTTTTTCTTCATATGTGCTTATTTATATTATTGAAAAATGATAATTTAAACTAAAATTCCATGGTAACAAAAAGTTCTTGGGATATTTCATAAATTTAGGTACCTTTAATATTATATAATTAAAATTATAAATAGTAAAATATTAAATTAAAATAAAGAAAATAAAAATTAGGAATAAACTATTTGATAAAGTATAATTGTTCATATTAATGTAAACGCAAATGAAATTTACACATTCACCATGCTCATATTAATAGTTTAGAGTATAATAGAAACTAATAATTATTAGAAGGTTATTAATGAAAAGTAGAATTTCTACCACAGAAACACTTTCTTACCATAACTTTCTTTCTACTTACCAATTTCTACAGTGACATCGCACTTTTCCTTCAACTTCTGATTGTTCGCCTGTAGATCGAAACATGTGATTACGTTTGAAAATTACGATAGGTAAATACTTATCCCCACTGCACTGCAGATCCAAACACATTCTAAATGTAGCTATCCTTATCTTTTGACTTACTCTTTCCTCATCCCTAAAAAATATAACAAATATGATGCACTGAAAAATTATAAACAAACACAATTTGAATTAAAAAATTATAAGACAAAAATTTAAAGAGAAAACAAATTTTATTAATTTAACATATTTGTAAGTCATCAACTAATTAGTCGTTAATAGTTTCTCATTAGTATAAATTATGAGACATAATCAGAAAGTAATTAGGAATACCATTAGTATAGATGAAGGGATATCTTAATTGTCTAAGAAAATATGTATAAATGCTCATTTCCATACGAATTTATACAAATAAAAATACAAATAATATTTTTTTCATTTATCTTTTCACTTGTTATATGGTATTAGAACTTTCTTTATAAAAATAATAAAAAAATTAACTTCTGCGTTTACTTTATTGGAGAACTATGATCATCTAGTTGTTTGGTACATAACACACTCTTTTACTCTTCAGGATGATCACAACAATACAAAGAATGTGTAAGTTCCCGTTCATGCATGCCCTTACGCAATGATAAAAGTCTCTATCAGAACTCTATATTTTGTTGTCTAAAGGAAGAACATGACTTAAACCGTATTGGCCTTATTTGGTAAATAATTGATCAATTATTTTTTTGACAGATTGAAAGATATTTGGTTGTTTAATGATGTCAAACCGCTGATAATCATGTTTGATAATCAACTGATTGAGTTGACAAACTGAACCTAATCACTTCTCCTCATAAAAACGTTTTGCTCCAATGTCTAAGAAAGTAAGGGACAAAAAGATAATTGCGTCTAAAAGTTATTACAACTTACAGGAGAAGTGAGGAAAGAGAAAGAGATGGAGATAGATAAATATATAAAGTGTAAATTCAATTTACTCGAAGTAAAAAAAAAAACTCTAGTTTATTCAAAAATTAAACCAAGATGAAACTTTTTCTTTAATAAAATTTTATTTTTCATATTGGTATCCTTATTTTTAAAAATTATTTTATTTTTAATTAAATAAAATAAGTATCATTGGATTTGGTATTGTACAATACTAAAATTGCTACCAAATTATTTTATACTATCCAAAATTCTGTAATGTTAGATTCAAAGATTGGGTTGGATAGGAAAGTTTCAAGTTGCATTCATTTTAATTATTAATACTTGGATTAAAATTTATAATTAAGAAGGATTAAATCATTAAATTTAAAGTATATTTTTATATTTAAATATTTTTTAAACATAAAAATGTTTCTACAAATAGTTATTATGTGTAAAAAATTTATTTTAATGTTAATTATAATCGATAAAATTATTAAAAATCCTTTTTTAGTTTTAGTTATAAGATAAGACTAATTTTATTAAGGGATTTCATTTTCATATAATTAAAAATAAGTTATATGATCATTAACTACCATATTTTTTTTAGTTTAATTTTTGACATTAATTTAAATAACTATTTTTTATTTGTAACATAGGCAAATAGGTTTTAGTTTTGATTGATTGATTGAAGCAAATTGAACTTAAGCATAAATTCTCATGAGAATGTTGGAAGAAATACCAAAGATATAATAATAATGTCAATTTTTTTAGTCGTATTCTCATAAATCATTTTAGATATAAACAAGTATTAAATAGTTAATTTTATCAAACATGTTTAAATAAATCGTTGATGTTATTTGATGGTCAAATTAGCTATATTAATTTATTATCAATTGACCGTTGATAGGATAAGCTGACAGCTAATGTAATCTATTGATTGCCTGACAAGGCCATTGTTTCTTAACAGCTATGTTAGCTATGTAAGCATATGAATCCCTCCTTTTTCACGTTAATATTTGAATAAGATGACACATCAGCTATCATGCCCGTACTTGGGTCTACCTCCACTGCATGAGCATCTGTATCAACTATCAAACCATCGTCCACTTCAACATCCATGTTATCAGTGGGTCCTTACTTTGCCACATCAACATCTAAGTCCCACCTATGTCATAGTTCAACTCAGTTGATACGATTAACATCACGTTTGACTAACTAATTCAATTATTTTCTTACTATTTTCTTTACTTGTATCAATTTCTAAGATTTTTAGGTGCCCTGAGCTCATTTTAAGGTTAAATTAGTCAAATTTTAGTCCTATAAATAGTTCTCATTTTCTTGTATTTTTCAAACCTTATTGTTAAGAATCTTCTTCTTTTGTGCACTATTTATATTTCCAAACTTCATTAATACATTCTTCAACCAATTAATGTCATCTTTGATGAATTCAACTATGATTTATGAGTTGAGAAAATATGTAACTTTTTCAAAGGGTAGGTTTTGTTAGTGTATCATTACTACTCAAACCTACCGGGTCGACAAACAAAGTAGAAGATATATCTATAAAATGTCTAGTATCTTTGAATAGCATGAATCATCAAATCCTCATATAGTTTCATAATACTACTTATGCAACAGTAACTAAACTCAATTTTAATTGATTTGATAATACTAAAGAGGTATGAGATTTTCTAAAAAGTTGCTATTATCTATTTGAAGATGTTAATCAAATTCAATTCTATAGTATTCATCACATGAATCTATAATTTGCCCAAACTATTTATAGTTATATCTTTAAAGTGTAAAAGCTTTGCACCCAGTTGGCAGTTGGCACTTAGAGATAGTACATTAGCTAATACCTAAGTATTGATCTCCGTGGTCGATAACACATTTGACATTTATTGATGACTCTTAAAGATGAGTTTTAAGTCCATTCATCACTCTTTTTCCATTAAATTTCTCTGTCACACCTTTAAACTATGATTAAATAACTAATTAAAAAAGAAACTTAACTTTATGCCTTTTGGAAGAAGTTCATTCCATCTAATATCCTTTCCACACAAACTTTTTTTTTTTAACATACCTCTAATAAGAAGTCCTATAAAGTATTTTACAATTACTACAAAAAGCGTGGTCATCATATCTCCTGGTGCAGAAAATGATCTTGCTAAACTTTTTGATAAGGTAACTCTTCCAAGTCCTCTCACCTTGTTACTACTCTTTTATTGCTATAAATTGTCGAATAGAGAGTACATTTCCCAATTTTTCCTTGAACTATCTTTTTAACCTTAAATAATAACTCTAACCAAGTTCATCTCCCATATCATGTTTGTCAAATCAAGTATTTTATCTTCATAGTACTTTAATTTTACTTGTTATAATCACTTGACCTTTAACTTCTCTATATTTAATTCTATAAAAACTCCTTTGTTTTGAATATTATTGATATTTCATTAACTCTACTTTGCATGTTCAAAGTATAAGCATTATTCAAACCCTTAAGTTGTCTTTACCTAGCACTTTTCTTATTCTTAAAGTTTCTTTAAATCTCATCTTGTTGGTAAATTATTTGAAGTTGGTGTTGACTTAATTCTTTATGGAGTGATGATTATAGTATGTAGAATCCATAGACAAGCGAGATCTTTGGGACATGGCATAAGGTTGGATGAATGTTTGACCTCACCCCTTTTACCTTATATCCAAAATTGTTGGTGTTATTACATATAAAATTGGACACTCCCATCTTAGTCATCTTTTCAATATTGTACTTGGATCTTTAACTTCTAGTGATTCATTATGTCAGAGCAAGTTTAAAAGGCTTTGATTGTATCTTATGCCAACTTTTCAAAAGTCATGTTTTACCTTCTATTAATTGTGATTATATTTATTTAGCACTCCTTTTGATTTGATATATTAAGATATTTGAGGATTTACTCCTTGTGACATTATGGGTAAATTACAATACTATATAAAGTTTGTTAATGATTTATCTATACGGAAATAGTTTTATCTCATGCTTCACAAATTTTAATTATTCCTTTTGTTTATTCTCATTTTGTAAATATGATTCAAACTTAATTTTTTTAGCAAAATAAAAATTTTGCACACTGATAATGCCATAGAATATAAAGATAAATATTTCACTTTATTATTCTTGATTAATATGGAACTATTACCTAATGATCTTGTCTAGGTACCTCTCAGTAAAATGGTAGACCTAAATGAATGCATTGACATATTCTTAATACTATTTAAGCTCTTCTCATCTTTTCCTTTCATTTAGAAACATTTTGGGGGATATGTTGCATTTATTGATATCTATACCATCCATCATCTCCTTTTTTTTTATAGATAATATCTATTATAATGAAAATTTGTATAATTGTTCTCCTAACCTTCAAACTTTTAAAGCTTTCGACAATGTCCAGTTTATTCTTCTCCAACCATTTGAATATACCAAGCTAGAATCATGATCACGATTATATTGTTTTCTAGGGTATGAGAAAGATCACAAAGGTATAGGTACTGGGATCCCTTACATCAAAGTCTTTGTATCTCTTAACATGTGATTTTTTGAGATATAAGATGTTTTCATCTCTTTCAAAATTCCGAGTCAATGAACCCTTTTTTCTATAGTTTTTCTTTTATCCTAACATATGATTTTTTTATGATATTTCCTTTGAACGATCATTTTCTAATGTTCTTTATCAATTTGACGTAGCCTATGCTTATTACAACTATCCCTCTAGAAATTTTGGATTAATCACCTCCTCCAAATGATCCTTCTCTTTTTACTCACTCATTAGAATCTTTTACTCCTCAACTTGTTACCTGTTGTACTAGTTGCATAATTTTCCTTTATATCCATCTTTAAGTTTTTTTTTATGCTTATTATGTTGTTCTCCTCTTTATATAGACCTCACGCCTATCACACAAGCTTTGACCTTCTATGGTAAAATGTAGTAGTAGAAAACTTGCGAGTACTTATTATCACTCTTACTTAGGACATGGTTGATTTAGCTTTAAACAAGTTTGTTGTTAGTTACAATCAGGTCTATAAAATTAAGACTCGAGTTGATAGACAGTTAAGTGATATAACATCTAACTTGTGACATCCCATTACCTATGGATAGGTTAGAATAGTAAATAGGAGTGTTCAGTGAGAGGCAAGAGGTGCATTTTTTTATGTTTATGCATAAAAAAGTATACACATATACATGAATAGTTATATATGTTTTGCACATGAAATTAATTTTACATGCATTCATCAATAATTCTGGGTATAATTGGATTGAATTGTGATTCTTGAAAATTTGTGAATTTTAGAGAATTATGAATGTTTCTATATTGAAAATATTATTGATTAGTAGAATTGTGAGATTATGAATTTTGGTGAACTTAGGGTCTATTTTGTAATTTATAGAGTATTATGGGAAATAGGAAAAAGAAGAATAGAAATCAAATGAATATTTGGAGATAGTTGGATTGTAAAGATGAGAGTTAGAGGGAGTTAGTTCAAAAGAAACTAAGCCAAAATGTAGATCTTAGGAAGACGACAAGTGTAAAGTTGCTTTTATTATGTGTCAGATGTTTGAGTATTTCGATAGTTAATAAGGGGGTTGGTATTTTTCCTAAGTTCTTTCCTTGTTATCATCGTCTACCTTTTGCATTTTGTTTGCCTTTTGCTTCCGTCTATGTTTTGCTATCGTTTGTGTTTTGAATATTCTTCTGCTTCTGCTTGGTTTACCTTTTGCTTATAGGACCAAATTTTATCAATTGCAATCTTTGATTTAACGTGAATAGTAGACTCAAAAGTCAAAGTTTGGAGAAAATTTTGAAATGGCTCATTACATTATGAAATTTGATTCAAACGGTTTGTTGAGGTTTAAACCCTACGAACAATGCTAGTTAAAGGAGTTTTGATATTTGATAATTTTTGTGAAAACCTTGATGGAAGGGTACCTGAGATTGTCATGAACATACATTATACATAATTCATTCCATATATGTGCATTAATGAACACGCATAATTATGCAGATTGTGATATATGTGTATGTTAATTGATATAGAGGAACAGTTGGAACGTCAACTTCCAGACGTTGCTGGCATTTCTAGGCATTAGCTTCGGGAGCAACTTGTGAGTAACCTAGATGGTTTCTCTCAGTCATTGTTTGCTTAAGTTATGCTGTGAGTGATAAATGAATGTGAAATGAATGTGTTTGATTGTGGATTTCGGACAGAAGGTCCGATGGATGTGAATAAGGATTGAGATAGTGAAGTGTTACTTGTATGTGAATGTGAAGACCTATGTGCTATATAATGTGAATGATTGTGTTACATGCATTCTATTCATGAATGCATAATCAGATAATGGAAGTTGTGACTAGAGTAGCTAACGATCAGAGCTTAAAGCTCAACGAGTGAAAATGAGCCTCGAGCTCACAAATGTTTCAAAGCCTCAGGCTTAACGTATAATGAGCCCTGTATCCTCATCGGATAAGGGATAGCTATTAATGAGCCCAGTATCCGAAATGGATACAGGATAGTTCAGGTACTCGGTCATAACAACGTAACAATTGGAAAAGGGTCTCACGATCATTTCATATGCATTTGGTTAGGTATGTTTGATTGATTGAAATGTATAATTCGCCCATACTTAAGTGGAAATGTGAAATGTGATCAAATATGCAACTATGTGATTATATGTTATGTGAAATGATGTGTTGCATAAATTGAGTGAACCATCGATGATGGATACCTCATTGAGTTCGCAAAACTCATCAAAATTGCAACGTTGTCTTTTCAGGACCGAGAGACGACTTTAGCTACTGAGAGGTTCTACCAGCTGTGTAGAATGTGTTTTAGCAAGAGGAGTCATGACTCAAAGGTCGGTCAGTTGGAACTTTTGGACGGATTAGATAGATTTGTATATTTTCCTCATTCATGTAGTACTTTTGTACTAGGTTTAATGATGTACATACAGTAAGTGTTGAAAGATACAATGTAGCCTTTTGAGTTGTGAAATGAAATGAGGAAAATGTTGGGTTTTTAAAATATTATGATTTCAATATGATACTTTATAATGATTGATAATATGATGCCATGTGAAGTTAATGTAGTGATCGAAAGTAGCTCACCCTTATTATAGGATATATATACCGGAATGACCTCCGGGCGTTCCGGTGTGTACCCTGCGGTAAGGGAATGCTACAGTTAGGTGGTATCAGAGCATGGTTGGCATCTTTTGGGACATATAGAATATTAAGCGTGAAATATCGAGAGAAGTGTAGAAAAATGATTGAAATTTATTGTTTGTTATATGTCATCCGTTCTAGGTGATCAAGTTGATCAACCAATTGACCAAAGATCGGTAGGAGCCAGTAGAGAGTCATCGGTACCTCAATCTGAGGAGATGCCTCCAAGAGTTCCCGAGAGAAGGGAGAGGAGGTATGATAGGTTGCGAAAGCAGGGAATTGTGGACTTCTATGGCAGTACAAACCCTGCTGAGGCTGAGGGATGGTTAGAGAGGACAGAGAGGGTATTTGATCAGATGGATTGCGAGCCTAATGAGAGGTTCGATTAAGTAGTGTCCTTACTGCAGGGCCCAGATTATCAGTAGTGGAAAACTGTTCCAGGTAGTACCACCAGGCCCTACCAATTAAAGTGGAAAGACTTCCTAAGGGTCTTTAAGGAGAACTACATGCCCAAGATCTACTTGGATAGGAAGATGGAAGAGTTTCTGGGTTTGAAGTAGAGTAGGATGTTAGTGGCTGAATATGAGATTCGATTTAATGAGCTGAGGGGTTATGCTACTGCTTTGATCTCTACAGAAGAAGACAAGTGTAGGAGGTTTGGGAATGGACTTAATATGGAGATCAGAACAAGGTTGGCACTGTCAAATCTGGGTACTTTCATGGAGTTGAGGGCTGCTTCGATTAGAATTGAGCAGCTGATGACAGAAAAACATGCTGAGATTGGGCAAGGGTCTAGAGGGAAGAGACCTAGTGAGAGTCAGGGCAGTTTTGGCAGGAGTTTCAGTAAGCGCCAGAACAGAGTTTTCAAACCACCATCTGGATCAAGGCAGTCAGGATCTGGGCAGAGGGGTAGGTTTTCACAGATTGGTAGTGGAAGGAGTGCAGGATAGAATTAATTTCAAGTTTGTGAGCACTGTGAGAAGAGGCATAGTGGTGAGTGTTGAAGACTGACTGGAGCTTGCCTCAAATGCGACTCCATGGACTATCAGATTAGAGATTGCCCTGATACTTTGGGAGTTCAGTCTGTTGTCAGTGGGCGAGCTGGGAGTAACACTATTGTCCAGCAAAGTAGGGGTGGTGGATCTAGACAGAGGCCGAGGTGGAGACAGAGGAAGAGTTGGGGGTTCTTTCATGAGGACTGAGGGGTAGGGTAACCGACCACAGTCCCAGGCCAGGGTCTATGCTATGACTAGGCAAGAGGCCCAAGACTCACCAGATGTAATTGCAGGTGCGCTTCTCATTTAAGATTTTGAAGCTTTTGCACTGCTTGATCCAGGGTCCACAAACTCCTTTATCGCACCGCATTTGGCATGTAGGTTGCAATGTGAGGGGGAGTTGTTACAATATGGGTTAGGGTGAGTACACCAATAGATAGTACTACATTGATAGGAGAAGTTTGTAAGAGATGTCTGATTAGGATTGATCAAGCAAAGTTAGAGGCATACCTGATTGTATTGCAGTTGAGAGAGATGGATGTGATCCTAGGCATGGATTAGCTCATTGCCTGTAGGGCCATTATGAATTGCTACACCAAGGAAGTAGTGCTGGAATCTCCAGGTCAGCCGAGAGCAGTTTTTAGAGGAGTTAGTCAGGCAGTGCTAGCCAGGATGATATCCTTTATGAGTGCACCAAGATTGATGCAGGGAGGATGTGAGGCTTATTTGGCCCACATCATTGATACTAGAGCTGGGTAGAGTGTACAGGACATTCTCGTGGTTGGGGAATTTCTGGATTTGTTTTCCGATGAGCTACCTAGGTTACCACCAGATTGGAAAACGGAGTTCACAATTGATCTAGGTCCAGGTGCTGCTCCTATATCTATTTCTCCATATAGGATAGCACCTATGGAACTGAAAGAGTTGAAGGCTCAACTTAAGGAGTTGTTGGAAAAGGGTTTTATTAGACCCAACGTTTCACATTGGGGAGCCCCAGTACTATTTATGAAGAAGAAGGATGAGACTTTGAGGTTGTGCAGCGGTTATAGACAGCTGAATCGGGTGACAGTGAAGAATAAGTACCCACTACCTAGAATCGGTGATTTACTTGATCAGTTACAGGGAGCTCAAGTATTAACTAAGCTGGATCTGAGATCAAGGTATTATCAGTTGAAGATAGCAGATGTTGATATACCTAAGAGTGCATTTAGGAGCAGGAATGGGCATTATGAGTTTCTAGTGATGCTGTTTAGGCTGACTAATGCCTCGTTAGCTTTTATGGCCTTAATGAATAAGGTGTTTTAGCCCTACCTGGATCGATTTGTGATTATGTTTATTGATGATATCTTGGTGTATTCGAAGAGCAGGAAGGAACACGCTGAGCATCTGAGGGTTATTTTAAAGATTCTGAGGGAAAAGCAGTTGTATGCCAAATTCAGTAAGTGTGCATTTTAGCTGGATCAAGTTGTGTTTCTCGAACATATAGTGACTGGAGATGGCATACAGGTAGATCCAAGGAAGATTGAGGCAGTGATGAATTGGGAAGCTTCGAGGACTGTGTCTGAAATCCGAAGCTTCTTGGGATTGACTGGATATTACCGGAGATTTGTCGAGAGGTTTTCTTTGATCTTAGCCCCTCTAAAAAAACTTCTAAGGAAGAATATAGTATTTAGATGAAATGAGGAGTGTTAGAAGAGTTTTGAGGAGCTTAAGCATTGATTGACTTCTGCACCGGTGTTGACTATTCCATGAGGGACTGGAAGATATGTGGTGTATAGTGATGCTTTGCATCAAGGATTGAGATGTGTATTGATGCATCATAACAAGGTGAATGCCTGTGCATCGAGACAATTAATGTCTCACGAGATCAATTATCCAGTACATGATTTAGAGCTAGCTACAGTTGTTTTTGCTCTAAAGATTTGGAAACACTACTTATATGGAGAGACCTTTCAGGTTTATATAGATCATAAGAGTTTGAGGTATCTATTAAGTCAGAAATTGAAACAGAGGAGATGGATTGAGTTGCTGAAAGACTATGATTGCACTATTGAGTACCACTCGGGGAAAGCAAATGTGGTGGCAGATACCTTGGGTAGAAAGTCTAATATCAGTGTAGCTCAGATTCAATTATCGAGGCTACCTAATTTGATTCATTTGAGAGCTCTGAATGTGGAGTTGAATCTGGAGCACAATGAGGCATTGATTGCTACATTGAAACTTAGGTCGATGTTGCATGATCGAATCAGAAAAGTACAGAGGAAAGATCCTAATATGGAGAAGCTTATGGAGAAAGTGAAGATGAATCCAGATTCCAAATTTGAGTTGAGGGATGAGATAATATGGTTGAAACAGAGGCTGTGTGTACCTAATGTAGATGATCTGAGGAAGGAGATTCTTGAGGAAGCTCATATGCCTATGCTATGCATCCTGATACTACCAAGATGTATAACACGCTCATGCAACATTTCTAGTGGCCTGGAATGAAGAAGCAAGTGGCGGAGTATGTATCTAGGTGTATGACATGCCAGTAAGTTAAGGCTGAGCACTAAGCTCCAATAGGTAAGCTCTGTTCATTGCCCATTCCGGAGTGGAAATGAGAATGGATTACTATGGACTTCATCATGGGTTTGCCTAAGACTCCTAGGCAGAATGAAGCTATATGGATGATAGTGGATCGGTTGACTAAGTCGGCCCATTTCCTACCAGTGAGAGAAAATAATTCACTTGATCAATTGGTAGCGATATGTGAATGAAGTGGTGAGACTGCATGGGGTTCCAGTGTCCATTGTATCGAACAGGGATCCTAGATTTACTTCAAGATTTTGGAGGAGTTTACAATCTACTATGGGTACTAAGTTGAACTTCAGTACAACATTCCATCCTCAGACAGATGGACAGAGTGAGAAGACAATCAAGACAGTGGAGGATATGTTCAGGGCGTGTGTATTGGAGTTTAGAGGAGCCTGGGATCAATATATGGCATTAATAGAGTTTGCATACAACAATCATTACCATAGTAGTATCGAAATGGCACCATATGAGGCACTATATGGTAGAAAGTGTCGGTTGCCATTATATTAGGATGAAGAGGGCTTGAGGATGGTTGAAGGCCCTGAGTTAATACAAGACACAGAGGATAAGGTGAAATTGATTCGAAGCCGAATTAAAGCGGCTCAAGATAGGTAGAAGAGTTATGTGGATCAACATCGATGTGATATGGAGTACAATGTGGGAGACAAGGTGTTCTTGAGAGTGTCACCTTGGAGGGGAGTTTTGAGATTCGGTATGAAGGGCAAGTTGAGCCCTAAGTATATTGGTCCTTATGAGATCATTGAGAGGGTAGGACCTTTGACCTATAAGTTGGCCTTACCGAATGAGATGTATCAATTGCATAATGTGTTTCATGTAAGTATGCTCCGAAGATACCGATCGGATCTGACACATGTGATACTGGCTCAGGACATTGAGGTTGATAGTAACTTAAGCTATATGGAGGAGCCGATCAAGGTTGTGGGATCACAAATTAAGCAGTTGAGGAATAGAGTCATTCCATTGGTGAAGGTCCTTTGGAGGAACCACTCAACTGAGGAAGCAACTTGGGAGACAGAGGAGCATATGAGGAGACAATATCCCCACCTGTTTGAGTAAACAGGTAAAAATTTCGAGGACGAAATTTCTTTTAAGGAGGGGAGAATTGTGACATTCCATTACCTATGGGTAGGTTAGAATAGTAAATAGGAGTGTTCAGTGAGAGACAAGAGGTGCATTTTTTTATGTTCATGCATAAAAAGGTATACACATACACATGAATAGTGATATTTGTTCTGCACATGAAATTAATTGTACATGCATTCATGAATAATTCCGGGTATAATTGGATTGAATTGTGACTCTTGAAAAATTGTGAATTTTAGAGAATTATGAATGTTTCCATATTGAAAATATTATTGATCAGTAGAATTGTAAGATTATGAATTTTGGTGAACTTAGGATTTATTTTGTAATTTATAGAGTATTATGGGAAATAGGAAAAAGAAGAATAGAAATCAAATGAAGATTTGGAGATAGTTGGATTGTAGAGATGAGAGTTAGAGGGAATTAGTTCAAAAGAAACTAAGCCAAAATGTAGACCTTAGGAAGAGGACAAGTGTAAAGTTGCTTTTGTTATGTGTCAAAAGTTTGAGTAATTCGATAGTTAAAAAGGGGGTTGGTATTTTTCCTAAGTTCTTTCCTTGTTATCATCGTCTGCCTTTTGCATTTTGTCTGTCTTTTGCTTCCGTCTATGTTTTGCTATCGTTTGTGTTTTGACTATACGTCTGCTTCTGCTTATAGGACCAAATTTTATCAATTGCACTCTTTGATTTAACGTGAATAGTGGACTCAAAAATCAGAGTTTAGAGAAAAATTTGAAAGGATTCATTAGGTTATGAAATTTGATTCAAACGGTTTGTTGAGGTTTAAACCCTACGAACAATGCTAGCTAAAGGAGTTTTGATATTTGATTCTTTTTGTGATAACTTTGATGGAAGGGTACCCAGGATTATCATGAACATGCATTATATATGTGCATAATTCATTCCATATATGTGCATTAATGAGCACGCATAATTATGCAGGTTGTGATATATGTGTATGTTAATTGTTACAGAGGAATAGTTGGAACGTCAACTTCCAGACGTTGCCGGCACTTCCAGACATTAGTTTCGGGAGCAACTTGTGAGTAACCTAGATGGTTTCTCTCAATTATTGTTTGCTTGAGTTATGCTGTGAGTGATAAATGAATGTGTTTGATTGTGAATTTCGGACAAAAGGTCCGATGAATGTGAATGAGGATTGAGATAGTGAAGTGTTACTTGTATGTGAATGTGAAGACCTATGTGCTATATAATGTGATTGATTGTGTTACATGCATTCCATTCATGAATGCATAATCAGATAATGGAAGTTGTGACTAGAGTAGCCAACGATCAGAGCTTAAAGCTCAACGAGTGCAAATGAGCCTCTAGCTCACAAGTGTTTCAGAGCCTTAGGCTCAACGTATAATGAGCGTTGTATCCTCATCGGATAAGGGACAGCTATTAATGAGCCCGGTATTCGAAATGTATACGTGACAGTTCAGGCACTCGGTCGCAATAACGTAACAATTGAAAAAAGGTCTCATGATCATTTCATATGCATTTGGTTAGGTATGTTTGATTGATTGAAATGTATAATTCGCCTATACTTAAGTGGAAATGTGAAATGTGATCAAATATGCAACTATATGATTATATGTTATGTGAAATGATGTGTTACATGAATTGAGTGAACCATCGATGATGGTTACCTCATTAAGTTCTCAAAATTCACTAAAATTGCAACATTGTCTTTTCAGGACCGAGAGACGACTTTAGCTACTGAGAGGTTTTATCGGTTGTGTAGATTGTGTTTTGGCAAGAGGGGTCATGGCTCAAAGGTCGGTCAACTGGGACTTTTGGACGGATTAGATAGATTTGTATATTTTCCTCATTCATGTAGTACTTTTGTACTAGGTTTAATGATGTACATACAGTAAGCATTGAAAGATACAATGTAGCCTTTCGAGTTGTGAAATGAAATGAGGAAAATGTTGGGTTTTTAAAATATTGTGATTTCAATATGATACTTTATAATGATTGATAATATGATGCCATGTGAAGTTACTGTAGTGATCGAAAGTAGCTCACCCTTATCGTAGGATATATACCGGAATGACCTCCGGGCGTCCCAGTGTGTACCTTGCAGTAAAGGGGTACTACAGTTAGGTGGTATCAGAGCATGATTAGCATTTATTGGGACATATAGAATGTTAAGCATGAAATATCCGGAGAAGTGCAGAAAGATGATTGAAATTTATTGTTTGTTATAGATCATCCATTCTAGGTGATCAAGTTGATCAACCAGCTGACCAAGGATCGGTAGGAGCCAGTAGAGAGTCCTCCGTACCTTAATCTGAGGAGATGCCTCCAAGAGTTCTCGAGAGAAGGGAGAGGAGGTATGATAGGCTACGGCAGCAGGGAGCTGTGGACTTCTATTGCAGCACAGACCATGCTGAGGCCGATGGATGGTTAGAGAGGGTATTTGATCAGATGGATTGCAAGCCTGATGAGAGGTTCGATTATGCAGTGTCTTTACTGCAGTGCCCAGCTTATCAGTGGTGGAAAACTGTTCTAGGTAGTATCACCAGGCCCTGCCAATTAAAGTGGGAAGACTTCTTGAGGGTCTTCAAGGAGAACTACATGCCCAAGATCTACTTGGATAGGAAGATGGAAGATGGAAGAATTTCTGGGTTTGAAGCAGAGTAGGATGTTAGTGGCTAAATATGAGATTCGATTTAATGAGCTGATGGGTATACTATTGCTTTGATCCCTACAGAAGAAGACAAGTGTAGGAGGTTTGAGAATGGACTTAATATGGAGATTAGAACAAGGTTGGAACGGTCAGATCTGGGTACTTTTATGGAGTTGGGGGCTACTTCGATTAGAATTGAACAGCTGATGAGAGAGAAACATGTTGAGATTAGGCAAGGGTCCAAAGGGAAGAGACCTAGTGAGAATCAGGGTAATTCTAGCAGGAGTTTTAGTAAGCGTCAGAACAGAGTTTTTAGACCACCATCTGGATCAAGGCAGTCAAGATTTGGGTAGAGGGGTAGGTTTTCAAAGATTAGCAGTGGAAGGAGTACAAGACAGAATCAATTTCCAGTTTATGAGCACTGTGGGAAGAGGCATGATGGTGAGAGTTGGAGACTGACTGGAACTTGTCTCAAATGCAGCTCCATGGACCACCAGATTAGAGATTGTCCCGATACTTTGGGAGTTCAGTCTACTGTTAGTGGGCGAGCTAGGAGTAACACTAGTGTCCATCAAATCTTCAATCTTTATCCATGCCTACTAAATTAATGATTCAATTCTAAAAATAAATAATTAACCCAAAAACAACATAAATAAATAATTAAGCAAATAATAAGAAATAAAAATCAGGATCCAATAACTCTAATTACAATGAAGAACGTGTAGAACTTTTGTATGACTGTTTGTTTTTTAATTAATATTAATCATTTATACTTATTTTTATGCTTAATTATTCTTATGAACAAGAGGAAATGGTGATCTATATACAAATTAATTATTAACTCTTGTATGTCTTGATTGAAATGTTAACCGTTAGTTTCGGTGGATTCAACATTCAAAACGTGCCTATGGCAAACTAACTGTTAGAATAATATGCGACTCTAATATTTTTTGCATTTACATTAGAGTTTTGTATAATAAAGAGGTTTCGGAGCTCGGCACTTTTATAGTGCAACACATCAGTAGTGGGTGAAATCTTTAATTTAAACGCTTCAGATGAAGTTTGAGAATGCCCCTGTTTGTATTAATATTTAATAATAATAACAAAAACAAAGAACGTGTTTAGACGTAGCGAAATTCTCTGGAGTTTGAGGGGGCAAAAGCGAATTTTACAAGTAAGAAAGGGGCTGATTACTGATAAGAAAACCCACACAGAAAAGTAGAAAAGTCAAAACAAGTTCCGACTGAGATTTGAAAGACAGAAGAAACAACCTTGGCTTGGCTGTCCTGATTAGATGACGTAACTTACTGCGTATGTGGTCACTCCCAGCTGTTAGTGTCAAAAATAGTTCAACTCAGACGTCAATATCGTTGGACACACGTGTCAAATAATTTCGATCTTCTTGGCCTAAGTGGCCCCACTCGTGGAACTACTCTACTCGCCCGTAACTCCGCTCCCGTTCATTAGTTTCTCCCCGACTGGGGTTGGCCCGTGGGGGAATTGGTTTGGTTCACTCAGAGATGGGAAATTCAGAGATTAAAAGATCGATCAATCAAGTCAAATCAAATCACACGATTGCTTCTTCTTCGTTGCTGAACCACCGTCTCTAACATGTGATCTGATCTGGTTGGTGAGAGCAGTTTTGACGGTGTTTATTTTATTACACTGAGATCCATTGCAGTAATTTGAACATTTCTTACTGTTTTACTAGGTTCAAAAGACATTAAAAAATTATAAAACTAATGTTATAAAATACTTATATCATGATTTACTCATAATTATTATAATTTACCATATCCTAACCCGAATAAATAATGCATTACCAAACGACTCATTTTCTAAACACATAGTAGTTAGGCTACAATGTCATGTTTATATCATTAAAATTAAAACTAATTATCAGAAATAATAATATTACGGTTGTTTACATCTTTTTACATGAAGGTTTTATAAAAATACCACTTCTCTAACAATTTTAAGACCTAATTCGTTTAGCATTAAAGCGTTTTTGGAAAATAGAGAGTTGAGTGTTAATGATTTGTATAATTAAATAATTATTTTATGATTTTTATTTAAACTTAATGCATTATAAACATTTTTAAAAATTTACTTATATCTATGTCCGAACATATATAAAACATACATTATCAGGGCCAGTAGGATCTTGTAAATGTCGAAGACCGCATGGGTTTGGATCTATTAACCCTTAGTTGTGAAATTTTAGATAACTGCAAAATTAGGACTCGCTTTCTACAATGTTAGGTAAACAATAAAGGACTTGCTTGCAGGCGTTGTTTGATTATTTCAATGGCCATCTCGGCCCAGGCAATAGAACATTATGGAAGTCGAGGATTGGCTACTTCATACCTTCAATCTGTCTGTTAATGATACTGCTTCAAAGTCACGTTCAACAGGATAGTCTTCCTACAAAATCAAAGGACGAGGAGGTGAGTTTTTTTTTTTTAATAAGAAGGAAGCCGATCAGTAAAGTTATACAACTAGTCTAGGGAAACAAATTCCCGACATATCCTCTAGTAGGAGAAGGTGGCACCCAATCGGTGAATGATGAAAGTACATAACTCCCACAGCAAAATGACTAGCATAGTTAGCTAGCCAGTCGGCACATCTGTTGCTCTCTCGATACACATGTCGATGAACAATAGTCCAGTTTCGGGAGAACAACTCATTTATACTCCGGACAAGAGGGTTAAGTGTCCGGAATTGCCGGTCGGAAGAGGCGAGGAGATCGGACACCGCTTTAGAATCAACTTCCAGTTCCACCCGGCGGTAGCCTAGGTTCCAAGCCAGTGTCAACCCGGTATGAACACCCCAGAGTTTCGCGGTCAGAGGCAAGCACCAGCCAATGTGTTGTGAGAAGCCCCTCAGCCATTGTCCTGAACTATCACATAGAAGGCCCCCAGCTGTGGCGGTAGACGAGGCCTGTTTGGTGGTTCCATTGGTGTTGAGCTTGATCCATCCTGTGGGGGTGTGCTCCATCCTACGAGCCTCTCCTGCCAAGGTGGGGGTTCAATAGGAATCGCGCGATGTTGACACCGGATGGCATTGTAGAGAAGACCTGCATAAGACAAAACAACAGAATGAGGGGAGGAAGGCAAATTAAAATTAATGTCAAAGAGAGTGTTGTTCCTCCATTGCCAGAGGAACCAACAAGTAATTCTGAATAACAATGCCCAATCATGCTCGAGCACTTGCTGGTGTTGTCGAAGGTTGTGGAGAAGCCACTCCCGATGTGGGGTAGTAAAAAAAGCTGCAGGGACCAAGTGTGAAGGGAATGTGTGCCACACTTGTCGAGCTTTTGTGCAGTCGCGAAGAACATGCAGCCAGGATTCCTCTCCACCATAATGATAGCACGTGCCATCTGTGTTGCAATGTAGCCGGAGCCCATGCTGATTGGTGAGAAGGTGGTCGTGGTCGAGGAGCTAGAGGAAGGAACAAATGCGTGGCGAACCCTTCCACTTCCAGAGAACCAGCCAAAGATCATAGGCCGCGGTGTCTTCCTGATCTAGGCTCATGGTATGCGTGGACGCGACAGTGAAATGACCAGAATCGGAGGGACCTCAAATCCATCGATCCGGCCCAAAAACTGGTTGAGGAGGAAGTGTACCGACGATTAAACGACATATTGGTAGTGGAAGGTAGGATTGCAAAGAATTCCAATCCCGATGACCGTCCTGAATAACAAAATGTCAAACACTGAGATCGCGGATGGAGGCGGGGATCGGGCTGACAACATGGGTAATAAGGGGTCCTATACCTGAAATTTAAGTGCAATCAGAACCTAGTGCAAAAACCATCGCCTAGCATCCACGTCAAACCCTGCATGACCAAGTGCCACGTCAAACCCTGCATGACCAAGTTAAATTTACACCTCACGTTCGAGCATAGAACAAATTTATCAACTTGATTCACCACTGGTTAACGAAACTTCGTTGTGCCAGTTAACAAAATTAACCTGTGATGTCCAAAAGTATAACGAGACATTGACAATTACTACTTTCACCTCAAATCAAAATCGCCAGATTTAATAACTAGAATGTTCCGATTTAATCCCTATTAAATCTTGGGACATCTATGTAGCAATTAGCATACAACGACATGTTACATCAAAAATACATTACACCTAGTGGCCCATTACAAGTGAACAAGTGTGAGGCATGCATTAATCCCTTCTTACCCGAAGACTGTAATTGGTGAGTTGTACGGATGCGTTCCCTCAAGATTGTGTAGATACTGCTATGAATGCAGCCTTTAGTAATATACCAACCCACCTTAGGCTTTCATGTTAAATTATGAACTAACATTAACCATAATTTAATATTAAAATCTTAGATTCAATATTGTGTCAATTATTAGGGTGTTGTAATATCGGATTAGGTTTTGTCGTATGTGTAATGGAATGAAGTTACTGGGCCATGTTATCGGGCTAACTGTTAATAGGTAGGTTAGTCCATTAAACCTTAGGGTTGCATGGAGGGTCCCTAACCTCTGCCATTATATATGTGTGGTTACTCCCCATTCGGTAACTCACTCTGATCAATTCCATATTGTGGCCAAAAGGACAGTAGTACTCTCCAATTCTTCAAAACGTCGAATGGATCTATCAAGCGTTTCAGGTATTCCTAAACTATGTTCTTTGATTTACACACCGTAAGTCAATCACAATTTATTAATATTGTATAAGACAATATTCTTTCAATTGGTATCAGAGCTTTTGTGATTTGATTTATAGCTGTAGAAGGTTAAATCTTATTTGCTTAGAATTACATGGAATCCTATAACACGGAAGGTGAAACAAATTGCTCTTGAATGTTTTAATGATTTCATGGATTGTTTGAATATATTTTTTAATGTATCTTGAACCCTGTAGCGTTCCAGAATTCATGTCATACTTGTTTTGATGTTGTTATATGAACATGTTGTAATAAACCCTAAACCATTGTTAATCGGATTATCTGCGACCTCGATCTTTTCCCAAAGTTTCCCACCAAAGTGGTTTAAACCAAAGAAACAATGACCCTCTGTGTGTGTGCTTAGTCACCGGTGATGAGAGACTTGAAGGTTTACCGCCTGCATTGTTCCAACGTTTCAGAAAAAATCTAGAAAATCAGCTATGGGATGATGAACAGGTTGGACACCTGTTTTTGCGCGCGAGACGACGTCGTGCTTCTCCTTGGCAGGTCGGGAAAGTCGGGTCAGGGTCGCGGGTCGACGCTGCGGGTCGGGTTCAGCGAGCGGGTCGCGATATACGTTGATGACGTCATTGTGACGTCAGCATAGCGCAGGGTCTCGCGGGTCGGTCGCGGTTACAGGTCGAGTTCCCGGGTAGGTTTGTGGGTCGGTCGCGGGTAGCCAGGTACGACGTCAGCTGACGTCACTGGGCCTAGCTCACTCGCGCCTCCTGGTGCGTGTGGCGCGCGAAAACTGTAGATATATTATTTTTTCGATTTTTTAAATTGTTAATTATTTTTAATTTCTAATTTATTAGTAATTTTTTGATAATGAAAATTATTTATGTTGGAATTTTGTTTGTTTTGAGCTTTAAAATTGAGATTTGAGTACATTACTCTTGGAATTTTTTACCTGAAATTTTCTATGTAGTCTTTTGAACCTATTTCCTATGACATATATGAAACACTCTCCCAACTAGCACCATTCAGATGTAGAACAAGTTTTGTAAGTATATTTATGATATTTAATTGTTGGTAAATTGATTTAATTTTCTAGAACTGTTGCTAAATTTTGGAACCTTGGTTCACATGTCTAGAAAGTAAGGATTTAAATAATCTTATCTGGTTGTAAGCCTGCCCATCGCAAGAACAATTAAGATGAGAGCTTGTGTAAATTATTTCTAGAATTTGTTTTAAGAAATTGCATTATTAGTATACATACCCTATCGGAATGATATTATTGATGTGATATTTTGCGTTTATGTTCTATATTGGTTTCAATGCTAGGTGTGTTTTTCTGGTTGATTCTTTGTCGTTGCTTAAATGTTATATATATTTTATTTTAAATGCCCTATCGGTGTTAAATCTTGAAATGTAGTATTTAAGATGAGGGAGTGTACTCGTGGATTGTAATTGAGGACCCTATCGGTATAATTACGGTGACATGAGAGCTCTAAATTTGAAATCAACCACATTTGATACCTCCAATATTGACTAAATCTCCCATTTGTTTTTTGCCTCTCAGTTGCTTCTATTGCTACTAAGTCTAACGCAGCGATTATTCTGACTGGGTCCAATTATGAGGATTGGTTGGACTCTATGAAGCTGAGTTTGGCCATGATGAACATGGACATGGCTTTGACAGAAGACGCACCTCCTATGCCATCGCCTGATTCTTCTGAACATGAAAAAGCTACATATAACAAGTGAAAACATTCTAACAGGGTGTGCCTGATGTTCCTATCTTATCATATGGATAGAACCATAAAGAAAAGCATTCCAGAGTATGCCACTACAAAGGGATTCTTGAAAGCTGTGGGTGAAAAATTCCTTAAGATTGGCAAAGCTGAGAAAGGTCACTATTTATCTCTTCTAAGTAAGACTAAGTATGATGGTTTAAACGGTGTTCGTGAGCACTGCATGAAGCTTCTGCATTATTATAACAAGTTGCAGGATATGAAGGTGGAACTAGGTGAGAGTTACCTCACTTGGCAAATTTTTGAGTCCTTGCCTCCCCAGTTCAGTGTCATGAGAACCACTTACAATACTACTCAAGGTGAATGGACTATCAATGAGTTAATTTCTATTGTTACTCAAGAAGAAGAAAATATGAAGAAGAGCACATCTCATTCTATTCAGGCTATTATGCATAACTCCACACAAAAGAGGAAGTTTGATAATGGTAAGAAGAAGTTTAAACGCTTTTCTGATAAGAAGAAGGCTATGCATGCAAAGAAATCTTTTGAAGGTAACTGTAATTGGTGTAAGAAGTATGGCCACAAGCAGGTCAATTGCAGGAAGTTTAAAAGTTGGCTTGAGAAGAAACAGAAGAAAGGTAATCCCTTAGCCTTCGTATGTTTTGAATCCAATTTGGTTGATATTCCACTCAATTCTTAGTGGTTGGATATTGGGGCCTCTATTTATGTTGCGAACTCCTTTCAGGTGTTCAAAAGGAGCTGGAGGCCAAGTGATGGTGAATTACAAGTTGCGGTTGGAGATGGTAGCAAAGTAGGGGTGGAGCATGTAGGGCTTATTAGTTTAAGATTATCTTTTGGTCATGTTTTGGATTTGAATGACACTGTTTACGTACCCTCTATGAAGAGGAATTTGATTTCATTTTCTGTTTTAGATCGATGTGGATATTCTTTTCATTTTGGTAATGGGAAAGTTACCATTTATTATGATTCTTGCATTGTTGGCTATGCTATTCTTTCTTATGGCTTATACATGTTGCAATTCGATTCCAACCAACCAACTATGAATTCGATTAGTGGCACTAAGCACTGTAGATTGAATGATAATTCTGCTATGCTATGGCACAGACGCCTTGGTCATATTTCCAGAGAGAGAATTGAGAGAATGATTAAGGAAGACATTTTACCTTAATTGGATTTCTCAGACTTTAATACTTGTGTAGAATGCATTAAAGGAAAACTTTCCCGCAAGACAGGGAAAAGGGTAGGTACTCGAAGTCAAGAAATTCTAGAGCTGATCCATACTGATATCTGTGGTCCTATCACTCCAGGCAATATAGGTTGCTACAGATATTTTATTACTTTCACTGATGACTATTCTAGATTTGGTTAGATTGGACTCATTCGTGAAAAGTCTGATTCTTTAGAGGCTTTTAAGAGTTTTAAAGCAGCTATGGAACTCAAAACAGGGAAGCAAATAAAGGCAGCTGGATTTGATAAATGAGGAGAGTTTTATGGCAGATATAATGAAGCTGGCAAAAACCCTGGGCCATTTGCTATATTTCTTCAGGATTGTGGAATTGAAGCTCAATACACAATGCCTGGTACACCGGAACCAAATTGAAATGGTGAAAGGCGAAATCGTACTCTTATAGAGATGGTGAGATGTATGCTTGCACATTCTTCTTTGCCAGAATATCTGTAGGGTGATTGTTTGAAGACTGTTGTTTATATTTTGAACCAAGTACCTAGTAAATCAGTGCCCAAAACCCCGTATGAGTTATTTACCGGTAAGAAACCGAGTTTGCATCATTTCCATGTTTGGGGTTGCAAAGCAGAGGTAAGACCTTATGATCCACAGTTGAAGAAGCTTGATTCCAGGACCATCAGCGAATATTTCATTAGCTATTGCATTGGCTCTAGATGATGCAGATTTTACTGTCCATCTCATTCAACCAGAATAATTGAAAGTAATCGAGTTGTTTTTCTGGAGGATTCAATGGATGGAGGAATAATAGAGCCATGTGATGTTTCCATCAATGTAGAGGGTGTAGATGTACATGTACCCATTGATTTACCATTCCCAACTCAAGCTGTTACAATAGTTGATCCTATTGGAAACGTTGACCTTCCTATCCCACAACCCTCAATAGACGGAGGATCAAGCCAAGTAGAGGAGCAAGTGCCGTTGAGAAGATCTGAAAGAGTACGCAAATCCACTCAAAGGGAGGAGTACATATATTTGGAGGAATATGAGTACTACATTAGTGACCTGTCTGATCCTTGTACTTTTCAGGAAGCTATGGCTAGTCTTCACTCTTCTCAGTGGAAAAATGCTATGGAGGGTGAATTAGTCTCTATGGGACAGAATGACGTTTAGGAGTTGGTGGAATTACCACCTGGTTGTAACACTGTTGGCTACAAGTGGGTATTCAAGACTAAACGTAACTCTAGAGGAGAAATAGAAAGGTACAAGGCTAGATTAGTAGCTAAGGGCTATAATCAGAAGAAAAGGATTGACTACAAGGAGACCTTTTCACCCGTTTCTACTAAGGACTCCTTACATATTGTGATGGCTTTGGTGGCTTATTTTGACTTAGAGTTGCACTAAATGGATGTTAAAACTGTTTTTCTGAATGGTGATTTGTCTGAAAGTGTTTATATGGATCAACCTCTTGGTTTTCAGAAACAAGGTCAGGAGCATCTTGTATGCAAGTTGAAAAGGTCCATATATGGTCTGAAACAGGCCTCGAGACAATGGTATTTGAAGTTTCGTTATGTTGTCTCTTCGATTGGATTTAATGAGAATCCAGCTAATCGGTGCATTTATCTCATGGTGAGTGGGAGCAAATTTGTCATCTTAGTATTATATGTTGATGATACACTGCTTGCAAGCAATGATCTGAACCTGCTGTGTGAGACAAAACAAATGCTGTCGAGCCATTTTGATATGAAAGATCTTGGAGATGCCTCTTTTGTTCTAGGCATTCAGATCTATTGTGACAAACCCCAGGGTAGCAACACCTGTGTTCAAAGGTGAGATTCTTTCAAAATCTCGATGTCCTCAGAATGATGAGGAAAGAGCCAATATGGCTAAAGTCCCATACTCATCTGCGGTTGGTAGTCTTATGTACGCTCAAGTTTGCACACGTCCTGATATTGCCTATGCTGTTGATGTGCTTGGGAGATTTTTGAGCGATCCTGGAATGGAACACTGGAAAGTTGCCAAGAAAATTATGAGGTATTTGCAAGGTACCAAAGACTATATGCTTACCTACAGAAGATCCAGTCATATTGAGGTGACTGGATATACTGATTCGAACTATGGTGGTACCATAGGTGACTAGAAATCCACTTCTGGATACTTGTTCCTAATAGCTGGAGGTGCCATTTCATGGAAAAGTTCCAAGTAGACTACCACGACCGGTTCGGTTATGGAGGCAGAGTATGTAGGCTATTTTGAGGTTACTAAATAGGTTATATGGTTGAGAAACCTAATTTTTGGTTTTCATCTTGTGGAGAGTGTTTCTAGACCTTTGACCATTTATTGCGGCGACTCTACCGCCGTTTCTTACTCTCGCAATAATCGAATAACAGCACGCACCAAACACTTTGGCATCAAGTATGAGTTTGTGCGAGAGAAGATTCAAGAGTTACAGACCAGTATTGAGCATATAGGCACTGAGCTTATGGTTGCGGACCTACTGACCAACGACTTGACAGCTGTAGTTTTTCAGGGTCATGTAACTCGTATGGTCGTTATTAAAATTGATGATGTTCAGGGTTAGTGGGAGTTTGGTAATGTATGGCATTTATTAAACTGATTTTGATGTAATTCAGTTGTTTATGTCTCGAGACACTTATGGACCGTTGTTATTCTATTGTTACTGTCCATATTGTTATTATTGCTTAATGCCATATTTTGTTCGCGTGCATATTGTGTTATACTTATATAGTATAAGAGAGACGATTTTGTTTTAGTCTTAATGTTGAATTTATACTTATACAAACATGTAGTTGGTATAAGGGTTGTAGAGACATTTTAGTCTCGTTGTGATAGTCAGAGACATTTTGTTTGAGTCTCGATTTTGTGATACTGAGATGTTGTATTGAATATGTTGTCTCAGTAGGCATCCTTGTTGGATGTTTGAACCGTTATTTAGGACTGCATACGGATCATATTTGGTAGTGTATGTCCTAAACCCAGTTATCCACATTACTCAAGTTAATTAGGACATGATAGTTTGACCTATATGATGTTCAATGACCCTATCGGATATGACTTCTGCAGTTTTGGGTATTTGTCGTCTTGTTTGGCTTGAGGTTTGTTGTTGTTTACGATAATCGCTCTTGTAATTGACCAGTTGTGACATTGAATCTAAAAGGTTATGTTAGTTCAAGTGGGAGAATGTTAAATTATGAACTAACATTAACCATAATTTAACATTAAAATCTTAGATTCAATATTGTGTCAATTATTAGGGTGTTGTAATATCGGATTAGGTTTTGCCGTATGTGTAGTGGAATGAAATTATTGGGCTATGTTATCGGGCTAACTGTTAATGGGTAGGTTAGTCCATTAAGCCTTAGGGTTTATATGGAGGGTCCCTGACCTCTGCCATTATATGTGTGTGGTTACTCCCCATTTGGTAACTCACTATGATCAATTGCATATTATGGCCAAGAGGACAGTAGTACTATCCAATTCTTCAAAACGTCGATATGGATCTATCAAGGGTTTCAGGTATTCCTAAACTACATTCTATGATTTACATGCCGTAAGTCAATCACAATTTATTAATATTCTATAAGACAATATTCTTTCATTTCAGCCTTTTTCACTGTCCATTGGAGTAGAACTGACCATTCTTCAGGAGCCCCGTATATTTGAAATAGGTGTTGTATTCTGGTCTAAATAATTTCAGTGTAATTACATTAAAGAAATAGGTGATCTCAATAGGTCAATATCTCCAAAACTTCTGTCCTTAGCACTCACTCTTGTTTCAACCACCAACCAACTAGTGAGTGAACTTTAGGCATTATAAAATTCTTCCATATTAGTCTGTACCATATTAGTTTGTAATTTTGATAGCAGGAGCTATTTTGTGAATTGCTTCCAATCTATATTAATTTGTCAAATTTTTGTTGATTAAGGTTGCATTAAGGAACTAGATTTAGCACAACAGATGCACCCTTAAAATTAATACTCCATCTATTATTCTGTATTATAGTATCCACCCTAGCCTATTTCAGAGTCCGTAGTTTTGGTAATCGGATAAGTTATGGCCCTATCCATAAAAGATAGGGACTTCCATTTCCAATAGTAACTTAGATGTAAGGATAAATTTGATCTCTCAGCTTCAGAAGTTGAATAAACTCCAGGCATGCTCTCTGTTGATTTTAATATCCAAAAAATTGGAGTTTTTAATATAATATTTGTTGATTCATTTGGACCAAAGGGATTCTCTCTTAGTTAGGATCTTCCATACCTTGTAAGTGAGAAGCACATTTGGCATAACTTGGACAGAAGTTAATCCAAGTCCAACCTTCTGTTTAGATAAACATAACTCAGAGGTCAGTTACAATGATAGGAATCTATTATGCCAATTGTTGATTTTTTCTTTAAGCTTCTTCAACAAAGGAAAGGATTCTTAGTATCTTGGCTTCATACGAATTATTAGGATTTCTAAATATTGGAAAGGAGCATGTCGGATTGATAGACCAATTATATTCCTCAGCTCATCTATGCGTTGGATATTAGAGGATACTATTGGAATCCAATCGTGATCGAATCACGGGCGTAGCGGAAAACAAATTCTTTTATAGATTTTGAGTGGATCCCGATAATTGTAAAACTTGAATAAAACATAAAACGATTTAGAAATCATACCTTGTTCACTTTCTTATCGAAAAATCTTGGAAACTTTTTCCAATTGATTAATCACGAGTTGTTCAAGTGTCCAACCTCTTATGGTATATACAGAACAATTTTCAAACTGCTTTGAGAGTAAAAAGACAAAAAGTGTTAGCTTCTAAAAGCTTTTCTCGTTTAAATAGAAAAAATATGAGTCTTTTATTAAAATTAAATCTCTTTAATTATAATTAAAATCAAATTCTAATTCTAATTAATTTAAGTTTAATAAAATCAAATATCTCATATTTGATCCCCAAAGTTTCTCAAACTTTATAATTAAGTTTAACTTAATCAAATTGATTTTTCTTCCACAAATTACTCTTTGATGTGTGACCTATTAGGTTCCTAATAAATTGGCAATAATTATAAATTCTAATTTTAATTCATAATTAGAATTAGATAAATTAAAACTTCTTTTAATTTATCTTTAATTCTCCAATTAAACAATTCATAATTATAAATCATGATTGACGTCTAGCAATATGTCATGATTACCCAAATATTAGAAATGTCAAAGTGATTGACTTAACCTGTCCATGCATGACTATAATGTATAATTTAATCATTTCGTCATTCAATATTCTTATTGGACAAAGTATGGATACGGTGTCTACCCTTATCATCCAATCATGTTCGTTCTTGCTAATTAGTAGTTGATTTATAATTGAAATTTGAAAACACCTTTTCAAATATCAATTCACTCTGACCAAAGAATTCCATAAATCATTACTAATCAAGAACAGTAGAATATTCTCTCTAATTACTTTAGAGTGACGAATCCTATATTGACTTACTCAACTATCTACATATGGTTCATACTATATCCAATTACTACCGACTAAATTATCCTAGGATTAGTGGCATCAAAACACAATAATTCCCACATTAGATACCTTGATAATCTCAAGTCCGACGATCAATTATACAACTATCATTATGAGATAATCTATAGACACATAAGTAATATTCCATCTAGGATTCTCATAATCTGGTCAGTTCAGTGACTTATTCTCTAATAATTACCCACAAATTAGTTTAAGTATCTCTATACTTTAATTTATGAGATCAATTACTTTCTTAATAAGAAAGAAACATAATGTGTGCTAGTTTTACCGTTTCAACAATATCTCGTCTTGATGAAACTACAACTAGGAACATTTAGGAATAATACATAAGTGTAAATTGAATCTCATAATTATGATCTCATCATAATTTCAATTACACAGTAATTATTCCAAGGATTTTATCTTTAGTATTAAAACATAAAATATTAATAAATGAATATAAAGAATGTCTTTAGTAATAATTGTCACTAAACTACAACCAAAACGATCGGCTGTAGGGCATAAACCAACAATCTCCCACTTGCACTAAGCCAATCATATAAGTATCTAATACCATATTACCATATGAAGATTATTCTACTACTGGGCAGTGGCTTAATGAGAGAATTCTACCAGATTCTCTATAGTGAGCACTTATGTAAATTTTACAACTCCTATCTTAATTATCATCATAATTAAGAAAATTTGCCTAAACATATTCTTGGATCTTTGATGAGACATTAGCTTCTTATGCATGCCCAATGGTTCTAATGTTCTATAGTACATTATTGTCTTGAACAATGCAAAGAAACTTTATCAAGTTAACTAAAGAACTTGTTGATCCAATTAATCATTTCCACTAAATGAAAAATATAGCTTAATAAACAACCTTTGCTACATTGGAACCTTTCCAATCCTATTGTTCTAAGTAAATAAACCTTAATTACGATTTAGTTTTAAGGTTATATCTTTATCATCTTGAACTCAAATATTAACTTACATACAGTGTGATGAATATCTTTAATACTTCATAAGTACCTAATATCTTAAATACTAAACATCTTTAGTACATTATCTATGCACTTGGACTTTAAACAAGTTAACTACGTCCAATCTATCTCTATAGATCTAGTTCCCAGAATTAAACCGTTACCTTTTCATATCCATCATGAATTGTTCTTGGACAACTATGTGTTCAATAGTTGAAAATTAGAACTTTAGAACTATTGTTGTCTGTGAGTAATATGTCTCCACATATTCCCGTTGAAGAGCACAACTATACTCCCACTAACCTTCTTGTAGACATAAAATCACAATCATCTTAAAAAACATACTTTTTGAATTCATCATGAAAGTGAATTTTTCAATATCTCGTAGCCTTCCAACTATACATTGAATGTATCATTAAAGGCAATAGTTCCAATTAGATGTAATTTTATGATATTTGAACCTTTCAAATTCCTTCTTACTCCTACTACTCATCTTAAGAACCATTCTCCTATAAGTATACATTGAATCAAACAATTTGTTCAATGAATCTGTAACATTATATCCAATCTTTTGCATATCTCATAACCTTTTATTATCAAATTTAGTTCTAAACTTAACGAATAATTTATACTTCAACCAAACATCATATTCTTGAATCATTAACTTTAACTCTTTCAAAGACCTAACATTTCATATATAATATGAAATCTTGCTAATTGGTTCAATTGGAACTATTGAAGGTAAGTTATTGTATTGGGTGTCGCTATAAAAGAAACAATATTGCATGCTACAATATCTCATATTGTATGTTACTCCTTACATAAATCCATACCCTTATGCAATTTTGTTATGAACATATTTACTAGAGAATCTCATTCCTTACAGATAACCGAAATAAAATATAATATTATCCTTTTATGAATTGTTATTCCATCTAATACATCACATGTATAAGATTTAACAATTCAATACCATCATCATCCTTTTATCAAAGGTTGATTTGGTTATTCTTTAACTTGATAAGTTTCATATGATCCATAATCATAAGGATACATGTATCCTTATATGTAACTTTATGATTCTTGTTTTGTTGATTTAACCAACATGGCATAAAAGGATTGTCTTATTTATGTAACTTTTAATTCTTACCACTAATGTTAAACATAAGTCTCCCTTGATCCAACATATACAAACTCTTTGTATAAAATTGGATCAACTACTTTTACTTAACAATCTATCTCTAACCATGCATTTCATATTACAATAATGTTGAATCTAAATTCAGTATTAAATACTCATAAGCATGAATTAGAAATACATATGATCTTTATCATATCAAATATAGGTAAGAAAAGTTATGTAATAATTTTCTTCTAATGACAACTATTATTATATTGTTACTAAACCTTTAATTATGGTCCACAATTATGTTTTTAGTAGGCTAAATTAAGTGAAATAATTTCATCAAGGTACTATATACCTTTTAGCTCTACATCCTGCAACCCTTTGGATTTTGCTGTCATGGTGTTAACATACATCTTACATGTCATCTCTAAGTTTATGAGACGTTCGTCAACTCAAAATGTCAATACATTTTTTCATCTATATGATTTTGACATATCTCTACAAATTTGTCTCCATATCCTCAATAGGGATTATAGCAAAAATGCATAATTGAGAACACTTCTCAAACATAATCATATGTCTAAGAAATTTAGTTCTCTAAATATCAACTATACTAAATAAGGTAAATTACACTAAGAACGAAATATAAATGTATGAAAAGCAAGTAATCAATTATATGCCATGACTATTAAATAAGATTAGGACTTTAATCATACATTTGGTTGCTCCCACTATTTTATTTGAAATAAAAGCCATCATTACTATTCGAAAAGATTACTCTAATTTTTCTAGTGGGCTAAGATCCTATTCAAGTATAATTGGTCTTGAGTTTGCTCAACAAACCAACAAGAGTTAAATTAGGTAGATAACAACTTTGTCAATCATATCTCACGTGACTCCTAGATCTGTTAGGTGACAACTCTTGCCATAATATATGTTATATATTGTTCCTAACCTTGCCTTTAAATTTATATGATCATGAGTTTGCTTATCCAAATCACACAAATATATTTAAGTAAAACCCACTATCATAAGATTAAACATGTTCAGGTTAAAGCGGCCTTGAGTTTGCTCAACAAGCCAACAATAAACAGAACTTTGGTTTATTCTTATAACAATGGAAGGCAACAACTAGGTTCTTAAAGTGTACTTAATATTTTAACGAGGGATTTTAATTTCATTTGTCTCATCAATCATAAAATTGCATATAAAATATCACATATAGAAAACATACAATTTAACACGCATATAATATCTATCAACCATATAAATAAAGTATGCAACTTATGCACTCATAATCAAATTATATGCATAAAATATGAAACTTTGATTTTTACAATCTAAAATAATATTTCCAACCATTGGAAAAATTACATTAAATTAAACTCATTGATTCGTAAATAACTTAAAATTCTTATTCCAAATAGAAATTTATTTTGATTTGAAAACAAAATTTCAAATCCAATTGGAAACTATGTCCAATTATCTTGACTCCTTTAACAAAATTTTATTGAAAACAATTTTCAATAAATTATACAACTTGCTTATTACAATTTAGAAAAACTCAATTTTCAAAATTACATAAATAACAAATTCTGATCTAATTAGAAAACTATTTCTAATCTAATTAGAAGTTACTATTTCTAATCTCATTAGAAATTGCTTTTCCTAAATTAGAAAACTATTTTCTAATATTAAAAGGAAACTACTTTCAAAATTAAATAAAACATTTTTCAAATTTAATTAAGAAAGTCCTTCATATTATTTATTTTGGGATTGATTTCTTAATGAATTAGAAAACCTTTCTTTAATAAATTAGAAAAATATTTTTCAAAATATTAAAGAAATGTATTTTTTAAATTAATAAATAAAATGTTTTTCAACATTTTAATGAAGAAAAATACTTTTCTAATAAATCAAGAAACTTGTTATTCATAAATAAAGAAACAATTTCTAAATTCAATTGAATAATAATTCTCTAAACAAATATAATCATAAATTTAATATATTTCAATCAAATTGAAATAAATATATTTAATTAAGAAACAACTTTCTTAATTTCTAAAAAAAACACTTTTCTTAATTTTAAAGAGTCAACTTAATTAATTTCAATCTAATTAAAACTAATTAATTCTAGTTTTAGAAACTTCTTTTCTAAAATTAATTAAGAATCAATATAATAATTTATCTTAATCATATTAAGAAAAATTTTTTGAAGTTAAGATCTCATCTTAATTATTATAATCTCATTATTTTATAATTTCTAATGTAATCCAATTATGAAAGAAATCATTAAAAAATTTTGCTTGATTCAAATTATTGATTTAATAAGAAATTTAATTAAAAATTTAATTAAATAGCAAAACCTTTCCTAATAAAAATTCCTTTTTGGAAACGATTTTCAAAAATTATTAAAACACTTTTCAAATTTTATTAGGAGTAGAAATTAATTTAAACTCTATTAAATTATTTATAAAAGACAAGTTGTGTTAAAAAAATACTAACAAAAGATGGGAATACTATGTGGGTGTGTGGAAAGAAGGTGAGTTGTCGTGCCTTACCTAAGAGGATCAGAGAACAATGGTTGCATGTCTTACACGTGCCCATCATCCTCCCTCCAATTTTAAAGAAACTGTCCAGTTTCTGGAAAATGCTCCTCTCTCTCCCATGTTTTCTTCAACTTCTCTGCAAGCTTTGGCCATGCTTCCACGATTTCTCAAACCTACACCCATGTTTCTGCTCACCAACTCACGTCTTTCCTCGAATTATCCAGTCGGTGCTGCGTTCAATGGGCATCTCCAGTGGTGACGTCGGCATTGCTTCTCCGCCTGGGGTGTCGCCTTTGAAGGTGATGTCGCCATTTGATGGGCGTTGATATTTCCAGTGGCGATGCCATCCATGGGCATCGCCATGCTTCCATCACCAACGGCAAAACACCACTGGTGAAAGGTGCGATTAGTGGCATTCAAGGCACTAGTACGTCGCTCGTAGCCCAGTACTAGCAACGCAACCACAACTGTTGGACCTTGAATTTTTCTTAGAAGATTAGAACTAAAATGAGAAATGTGGAGAGGTTTACATTTTGCTTTGGTGCTTTTAATGGATAAGAGATTTCAAAATAAGAAGAATTAAGGTGAAAGTTAGAAGTAGAATGAAAACTAAAATGAAATTGAATTTGTGTAGTAAGTTAATGAAGAATATGTACATATGTGTATGTTCTATTATTGGTGTTCATGATTGATCATGGATTAAAAGTTCATTATGGATTATATTGATTTGAAATGGAGATGAGAATGAGGAATAAATGAAGTAGAAAAGGCGATCTTGGTATGAGTTGTGTTAAAGAAAGATTTGGAAAATCTATATTAATCTAGGCTGATTTAGGCAGAAGAAAGTCGTATATCTTTCTTTTAGCTTTCCAATGATATATAGCATGAAATTTTTGGACATTTGAGCTAAAAGTTATGATCCTTAGAAAGGAAGAAGTATCTTTTGCCTTTCTGCTTCTTCTATGTTTTGCTTCTTCCATGTTTTCGTATCGTCTATGATGATGTCACATCGTCTATGATGACGTCATAATACAGACACAAGGAAAACACAAATGCAAGGTAAAGACACATCGTCTGTGTTTTGCCTATCGTCTGTGTTTGACTTTGCTATCGCCTATGTTTGACCTCCTATCGTCTGTGTTTCGCTTCATCTATGTTTGACTTTGCTATTGTCTGTGCTTGACCTCCTATCGCCTGTGTTTCGCTTCGTCTGTGTTTGACTTTGCTATAGTCTGTGTTTGACCTCTTATCGTCTGTGTTTCGCTTCGTCTATGTTTGACTTTGCTATCGTTTGTGTTTGACCTCCTATTGTCTGTGTTTCCCTTCGTCTATGTTTGACTTTACTATCGTCTATGTTTGACCTCTTATCGTCTGTGTTTGACTTTGCTTCCATCTGTGTTTCGTTTCGTCTATGTTTGACCTCTTATCGTCTGTGTTTGACTTTGCTTCCGTCTGTGTTTCGTTTCGTTTGTGTTTGACCTCTTATCGTCTGGGTTTGACTTTGCTTTCGTCTGTGTTTTGTTTCATCTATGTTTGACCTCTTATCGTCTGTGCTTGGCCTTTCGTCTATGTTTTGCTTCTGTCTATATTTTGCTTTTGTCTATGTTTTGCTTCCGTCTATGTTTTGCTTTCGTCTACTTTTTGCTTCCGTTTATGTTTTGCTTCTGTCTGTGTTTTCCATTTTGTCTGCCTTTTTGCTTCTTCTGCTTATTATTTCGTCTACCTTCTGCCCAAGTAACTGAAACTTCTTCGATGTTCTCTTCATTTTGTATTGTCTGGTCCATCTTTGGCCCTCCAGATGATATAATTTGTTCTTAAGGTCTTCATGAAAGTTATAGACCTATAAGTCCTCTTTAAAAACGTCCTAAGATGATCTAAATCCAATATGATTGAGGACCAAACCTTGTTTGATTCTTTCGGCCATAATTTTGTTATCCGGCCTTCAAATGAAGTGATTCTTGAACCCTTGGAATTCCTAATACTTTTTTTTACGTCTCCAGGAAACATTGTAGCTACGGGTGCTGATTGAAAAAAAAAAGATGGATAGAATCAAAGTAAGTGTATCGGTAGGAAGAGCGGGAATTGGATATTTTACTGAACATGCTTCAATTTTTTGAATATATCTGGATCTATAGGATTCCAAATGAGATGGTTCTTTTGTTTCAAGTTAAACTAGAGACATGGATCTATAAAGGGTATGAAGAAGTTGAAATCTATTTCAGTCTTTAGGACTTTCAATTTCCGGATGGAAGTTGGGTATAGTGTATTGTTTCAGTCTAAGAACAGTCTGAAATATTTAGGCCCTAACTTTCAAATCTCTGAACCAAATTGATGGATTCTAGTGTCCTTAGAAACGTAAGACAATAGAGAAGATTGTTCTATAATAAAGTGTTGTGTCAGAATGTTCAAGGGTGTTTTTGGCAAGACATTTAAGTATAAAAGACGCAAGGTATAAATGAAAGGACCAATAGGACATTTCTCAATCATTAAGGGCATAATTGGAAGAAGAAATGTTGTCTTGCTTATAAATGAAGAAGAAGAAACATTAATGGAAGGATAAGCAGTAGAGAATTACGAAAATGAGAGAGAAAGAGAAAGAAGAGAAAGCAAGCTAGGGTTTGATTTTTCTTAGTCCTCAAGAGAGATTTTGAGATTGTGCAAGAAAGGAAACAAGTAGAGGAAGAGAAGAGCTTCCCTTTGAGCTAAGGACCCTTTCATTTGGTGAAGAATGAAGGTAAAACCATTTCGAAACTTTTGGATTTTTGAAAGGATTTTAATCCATGAAGTTTAGAAAATGTTTGGGTTTAAGTATTCTAGAACCAATTTTAGTGATTGTGCTTGAGGGATTTTCAATTGAAAACCTTGTTCAGTGAGATCTTTGTTATTGTTTAAAGGAATCAAAAAGGCAAGAGCCAAGACAAGAGACATGTTTGAGAAAGGTTATAAGCAAGAAAATTAAGGTGGATACATGTTTATAATTGAGTAATAAGCCATAAATGCTTTCTTCCAAATCAAGAAAGGTTAAAATGTTTTCAATTGTATTTTTAAATGTGCCACATGTTTGTATGTGAATTGTGTTATTAGTTGATGAAAATGATTTTTGAAAAATCTTGATTTATGAAAAGATTTTGAAAATGTATTTTTTGAAAAGATGCAAGTTTATGAAATCATGTTTTCGGAATACTTCATGTCTATGAAAAGCAAGTTTCAAGAATTGCCATTTGGGCAACATTTTTTGTGTTATATTATGCATTGAAAGATGTATGACTATGTTATGCCATTGAAACATGTCATGGCATTTTGTTTGAACAAAAAGATAGACAAACATGAAAGTTTGAGCATATGATCAAATGAATATGTGTTTTTTTTTGGCAAGAGTGGAACCATTCTATTCATCACGTGCACGTTGATAAGAGCCTTTTCTCGGTTGCCCGCTTGTGGCAAATGAGCTCCGAGAAAGGACTCATTTTGTTTATGGTGTAAACTTTGGTTTCTCCATTTTGATTTCATGGAACTCTCTAGCCATTTGTTATGCATATGTGTTCATGATACATTGATAAATTTGATGCATACATGAATTATAATTGCTCATGAATTTTTTGATAAAGTGAGAATTTTGAGAAATAAGTATTTGATGATTTTTCATGCAAAATTAGTATGGTTTCTAAAATGTATAATGCAATGAGTTTTGAAAACGGTTTTTGCTTGTTATTCATTATAAACTGTTACCCACGAGCTTTCAAGCTCAGCCCCTCCTTGTCCCCAATTTCAGGTGATGAGCAAGAGATGGAGTAACAAAGAGTCAAGGCATCACTCCGAGTTGCTTATATTGTATTTTGAGTTAGTTTTGGAAAACACAAGGCTTTAGGCATTTTTGGAATTTGTAGTTCATGTAACATCTGTATTTGAGATTCTGGATTATGTTGTATTGTGGCTTGAGAGGCCATTATAACTTTGTAAAGCCCTTTGTGTTGAGGGTATTGAAATGTGAATGGTGATGTATTAAAAAGTATGATGAAGTAACGAATGGAGAGTTTTATGATATTTCTAATTAAATGTTAGGTTATGGTATATGCATTCCATTTAAGAGTTGGGTTCCAAAAATGGGATCCAACAACAACAGATTCACAATGCAGAATAAACGCAGGCAGTAATGCAGAATAAACGCAAGCAGTAATAAAATCGCAAACATATGAAAAGCAAAATTTTCAGATTTGAGCAATACAAAAAGGAAAACGCATAGTCTTGTTGTTAGGTTCCAGAACAAAAGGCAGACTGAAAACAAAGGCAGAACATTGGATTTCAAAAACCCAATCAGAAGAACAATATCGCATAGGCGAATACAAATTAGTCTGGTTTTGAATATTTATTTCAGTTTTAGATGTAATCTCAAAACCATATAATAGACAATGCAAAATTTAGAAAACCCTAGAAACAATTTTCAGTATCAATACACAAAATTTTCCTCTGATCACATTTCTTGTAGTCAGTAAATGCAAAACAAAAATTATTCTAAAATCACATAGATGGTAAAATAAAGAGCAGTCTTCAGTTAAAGATTTTCAGAACTCAAAAACAAGAGAGTGGAAACGATTTCCAATACACGTAAACACAAAATAAACATATGCTTGTTTTCATAACATTCAAAAGCAAGAATAGTCTTTGGGCAAAGACAAAAAGCGAAGGATAGCTTATTAATTTTGTATCAAAATCAACAAAAACCAGGCACCTAATCCAAGTTAAACAATTAAAAGAGGCTCTAATACCAATGTTGGAATCCAACAGTGATCGAATCATAGAAGCAACAGAAAACAAAAATTTATACGGGTTTTGAGCAGATCCCGATAATTGTAAAACTTGGATAAAACATAAAACGATTTAGAAATTGTACCTTGTTCACTTTCCTATTGAAAAATCTTGGAAACTTTTTATAATTGGTCAATCACGAGTTGTTTAAGTTTCCAATCTCTGATGGTATCCATAAAGCAATTGTCAAACCGCTTTGAGAGGAAAAAGACAAAAAGTGCTAACTTCTAAAAGCTTTTCCCATTTAAATAGCAAAATCATAAGAGTCTTTTATTAAAATTAAATCTCTTTAATTATAATTAAAATAAATTCTAATTATAATTAATTTAATTTTATTAAAATCAAATATCTCATATTTGATCTCCAAAGTTTGTTAAACTTTATAATTAAGTCTAACTTAATTAAATTGATATTTCTTTCACAAATTGCTCATTGATGTGCCCATTAGGTTCCTAATAAATTGGCAACAATTATAAATTCTAATTCTAATTCACAATTAGAATTAGATAAATTAAAACTTCTTTTAATTTATCTTTAATTCTCCAATTAAACAAGTCGTAATCATAAATCATGATTGACGTCTAGCAACATGTCATAATTACCCAAATGTGAGGAATGTCAAAGAGATTGACTTAACTTGTCCATGTATGACTATAATGTATAATTTAATCATTTCATCAATATTCTAATTAGATGGAGTGTGGATACGACGCCTACTCTTATCATCCAATCATGTTCCTTCTCACTAATTAGTAGTTGATTTATAATTGAAATTTGAAAACAACTTCTCAAATATCAATTCAATCTGGTAAGAGAATTCCATAAATCATTACTAATCAAGAATAGTAGAATATTCTCTCTAATTACTTTAGAGTAACGAATCCTATATGGACTTACTTAATTATCTACATAAGGTTCATACTGTATCCAATTACTACCGACTAAATTATCCTAGGACGATCCATAAGTAGCATCAAAACACAATAATTTCCACATTAGATGCCTTGATAATCTCAAGTCTGAGGATCAGTTATACAATCATCATTATGAGATAATCTATAGACATATAAGTAATATTCCATCTGGAATTCTCATAATCGGGTCAGTTCAGTGACTTATTCTCTAATAATCACCCACATATTAGTTTAAATATCTCTATACTTTAATTTATGAGATCAATTGCATGCTCGTTGGTGCTAGTTTGCCTAAAAGTTTTTTTAGATAGAAGCATTAACAATTGCTTGTTACTCAATTAATCGCTCACCAACTTCTGCCTTTAATTTCAAAACCTCAAAAGAAGTTTGATCTGATTGTAAACGATCTAGAAGGGGGGTTGAATAGATCCTTAAACCTTTTTGTAAAATTCAACAATAACCAGAAATTAAAACCACACAAAATAATTAA
>JAOSBN010000178.1:7343331-7353794 GCA_027563595.1 Erythroxylum suave | reverse complement strand
CCCATTCAGCCTATATCGATACAGATTAGTCATCTAAATGAAATTGTCGGCTTAAGTCAATATTATTTACCAATTATGCACAATTAAAGGACCATATTGCAATCTTCTAATGGTCATAACTTCTGTATGCTAAAATTCATAAGGTGAGATCATCATCATCATCACCCAGTTTGGAATCTCGCAATGAAGTGAGGTCTGGGGAGATCTAATAGTATGCAGCCTTACCCTTATATAATAGAGAGGCTGTTTCTGGTAGATCCATTTGCAAATGTGATAATGAATGAAAAATGAAAAAAAAGTGCAGGTGAAAAGGGTAAAAGGTAAAAGATAAAAGTGAATATATTAAAAGAAGGGTTAAATAAAATGGAAATAAATACGTTATGACATGAGAATAAATATGTAAATAAATAAATAAAATAAAATAAAATAAAAGGAAATAGAAAACAAAGGATATACCTGATATGGAGCCCAATTCTGTAAAAATACCTGATAAGCTGTAACAAAAACGTCTCTCCTCGACTTTAGTTGGACTAGGATTACTTGTGCTTTAATCCTATGAGTATGACTATCCTATGGTTTCCAACATCCTTGCTGGGCCTTTCCCCTACACTTGAGTTGAAAAGACAAGAATTTTGACAAAACGATTGGACTATGACTCGTAATTAGAAAAGACATATAAGACTATTTGCGTTGTAGATACGTTGTGCGAGCGTTACCATAAACAACTCCTAATATACTTTCTCGACTATCATGGTGTATGTTAAAGGGTTTCCCTCACCTTAATCCTATTCCGCCAAAATTTTCTATTTCTGACCGCTTCCATACTAAGGGCTAACTCTGTTATATCTTTCTTGACCACTTCCCTCCAGTTCTTGTATGACCTGCCTCTTCTCCTCCTGTAGTAACTACAGATTATTTTCTCTCATCGTCTTACCAGAACATCAGGGGGTTCTCTACTCACATGCCCAAACCACCTAAGCCTAGTCTCTCTTAACTTGTCGGCAATACTGGCCACCTGAAGTTTATCTGTCACGACCCGATTTTGTACCTTATCTCGTCTGGTAATGTCACATATCTACTGAAGCATACGCATCTCTACTACTAACAATTGTCTTGTATGTCGACATTTGACGGGCCACATTCTGCCCCATATAACATCGTAGGCCTAATCACCATTATGTAAACCTTACCTTTAAGCTTTGAAGGAATCTTTTTATCATATAAAACCCCTAAGGCGCTTCACCATTTGCCCCACCCAGATCTAATATGATGGAATATATCATCATCAATATTACCATCATTCTGGATGATGGACCCGAGGTAATTAAAACTCTGATTCTGTGGTATAAAGTCAGATCCAATTGCTACCGTTGTCTCGTGGGTCGTTTGGTTTCTTGAAAAGTTACATTCTAAATACTCCATCTTAGTCCTACTCATTCTAAAACCTTTCAACTCTAATGCTTCTCTCCAACATTCTAACTTAGAATTGACCCCTGCCCTGGTCTCATATACTAAGACAATATCGTCAGCAAATAACATACACCAGGGTACCTCTTCTTGAATATGTTTGGTAAGCTCATCTAACTCTAATTCTATTATGTTCTATTAAATCTTGTCCACATATTTATATGGGGTTTACATAAAGATGTAGATGAAATTAACATAAAAGAGTTGGAACACTGTAATCAGAACAGAAGATTTTATGTATTAGGTATTTAGGTTACGGTTTCTAAGCCAGATTTATCCAATGGCTTGGTAATAACCATCTAAACCTATAAAACCAAACTATTAAAATTACTAAACACTTGATTTACGATTTTCTTTGAGTAGTTAGTTTATCGATTTAATGGATAATTGGGTCTTAAATTCCATAATGCTAAAATTCATAAGGTGAGATAATGCCTTATATGATTTAATTGTTAAGATAAAAGACCAAAAATTCAAATCACTAAAATTCATAAGGCATGATCACGTCTTACATAACTCAGGTTAGGGAAGCAATCATCTTAAATTCTAAAATACTAAAACTCATAAAGCGAGATCTCGCCTTATGTGATTCAACTTTTTGGAATGACACCCTTTAAATTCCAAAACGCTAACATTCATAAGGCATGATCACGCCCTATAGATGTTAGTAAGATGTTTTATTTTTAAAGAAATTGTGATTTTTAAAAATAAATAAATAAACTTTAAATTTAAAAATTAATTAAAAATGAAAAAGAGAAAAATAAAAACAGAATGATGATATAAAAATTTTAAAATAATAATTAAATTTTAAAAAAAATTAAAAAAAAGAACAAATCAATTTGTTTTGATTTTGTTTCATGTACACTAGCCCTCTAACCACATAACCTTGCCCCAGTATAGCCCTAACACAACCAACTAATTCCTCTCATCCCAGTAATAGCACTATAAGCAAACCTAGACATATTAATGCTTCAATAGATTCTTGAGCACCAAACTATGCAGCATCCTAACATTATACCACAACACAATCAAACCTGCTTTAGCTCCTTATGTTAGAGCACTAAGCGCACCACAACATAGCATGCCTCTCCTAATTAGGGCGTCCCATAATTATTTCTTGTTTTGTGTTCTTATATTTCATGAATAATTGATATTGATTGATTTGATAAATTAATTTGATGTTGATTATTCTATAGTTATATGTGAATTTAGTAATCAGTAATTGTTATGAAATATTGACACAAGTAGCAAATATTTGACTTATGAGAAACCAAAAACTAAATTGAATAGTTATAACTATCTTAATTATTTGAGTTAGGGTTTAGTCTTGTTCACTAAGCTTGTTGCTATCATTCAATTGATAAGGAATGCTACCCAATCAATTAATGGTAAGATTTGGTTTAAATGTTGGGTTTGAACTAGTGATATCAAAAATTGCCTGGTCTGACCTGTGGTCAACGAATTTAGGCTGGCTAGGTCTGGCTCGAGAAACTTCGGGCTAGACTATAGGCTACGGGTCAAGGGTCGTGAGCGAGCCACAGGCCAAGGTGGCCTGGTGGGGCTATGGTCTGAGCTGAGTAGGCCAGCCCGTGGTTTACCCAGAGCTGTTTTATTTATTGCAAAATGGCATCGTTTTGTTCATGTTTAAAATATTTTTTCCACCAACACAAACGATGTCGTTTAAGTTATAATACAGTTAATAAAACACAAGCCTAAAAGCAATGTTGTTTTGTTGAAAGAAAAAATGACATCATTTTGCCTCTTATTAAAAGAAAGCCAGCCAGCCTCTATCTCCCATCATCCCTGACCTCTCACTCACAGTCTCACTCGATTGCTTTCACAGTTTCGCTCTCACTCACACAACACTTTTCACTTCTCTGTTCTTCTTCTTTGTTTCACCTTTTTCCTTCATTCTTCTTCTTCATATATCATCTTTCGTGTGCACTTCGAAGTCACCAATGCTCAAAACAACCAACAATGAACGGTCCAATGTACTTAATAAGTTAATCTCTCATTCTCTCTTCGTCAATTTGGTTTTTTTGGTTGTTTTAAGAATTGATGTGGCTAATTTGAGAACTTTGTATGTTAATATGAGGAATGTGGGATAATGCTTGTAATGTGTTTGATGAAATGCTGCAGAGATTGTTAGTTGTTTGTCACAACTATAAATAATTCTTTCCTTCTGCAAATATTAGAATGTAACCACAAACATTTTCCTTAATCATCCTTGATAGTTGATTTAACTCAATTTTCTTTATCCAACGGAAATTTTTGAAATAAGAGGTTTAGGTGATGGTTATTAGTGCCCTCTTTGCCCTCTTTCTTTCTCCTTTCTGTCTTCTACCTTTCTCTTTATTACCTTCACTTTTGCATCCTACTCCTCACTTGATCTGCAATGAAAAGGTGGAAGAATTTTTATACATAACCTATATATGAAAGTAGATATTAACCATTTAACCATGTTTGAAAAATGATGCACGACCTCTAGGTCATATGATTGTCACAACACTACCAAATATAGAGATTTATCAAGTAAGTCTTGTTATCCTTAAAGTAATGCTTTTGTAGATAAGAATTTGAAACCATAACCACCTCTATTCTATAGAGAAACTTTGATCATTTCCACCTTATGTGATAATTTGTTCAAGTAGATCACGTAGTTATGAGGAGGTGTATCAATTATGCTAGTAGCTTCAAGTTACTATAAATGTCAAGTATATTGATTAGCTGAATTAATTGTCAGTATACTCTATTTTCTACCCATCATTGAGCAGTAACTTCAGAAAACTAGAGGGCACTAATACCTAAAATTGACTACTTGGTTATCACTGTCATTGAATCATCCCTTTGTAATCTAACACAAACACTACTGCTTTCCTATTATTGTGTTGTCGTAATCACACCCAACTTTCCTGAAAATAAAAATGATTTGAAATTATTACATAATGAGATGATATTTTAATTTATCAAGATAACATTATTTGATTTCAACTTAGTGAATATTATGTTTATGTTAAACAAATTTGAGCTTAATTTGAAGTTGAAACTTTAACCTTACAATAAGACTGCTTATGAATAAGTTTTCAACAAATTTATGTGTAGAATATAAGGAAAATGTTTTTCTTAGCATCCAGGTAGAGTAGATCCTCTCCTTTTAGGTTCTCAAATTTTTTAGCCTCTCATCCCAACTTCCTTCCAATAATAGAGGAGATTTGGGCCTCCCAAGTTCAGGGCACTCCTATGTTTAGGGTAGTGTTGAAACTTAGGCTTGTCAAACAAGCTCTCAGGGCACTCCCATGTTTAGAGTAGAAAATTGCCAAGAAAATCTGAATACCATTCAGGATCAATTGACGCTTGACCCTCAGTCTTCCCTTCTGCTAGCAAAAGAATCTGAGGCCATCAAGGAGTTAATTCGAGCTTTAGAGGATTAGGAATCCTTCTATAACCAGTCTTCTAGGATCAAATGGCTTAGAGAAGGGGATAGGAATACAAAATTCTTTCACAGCTCCATTCTAGCCCACAGAAATAGAAACAACATTCACTCCCTTGAAGTGAAAAATGGGCACAGAATAGCCAGCATGCCAGAAATTCATGAACACTTTGTAAACTTTTTTCAGGGCTCTATAGGGGACAAAAAGTATGTTCCCTCTTCCAAAGAGTTTGTAGCTACTCTTTTCCCTCAATCCATACCTGCTTCCCTTACGAATCCCCTTTGTGTTGAAGTCACAGCACAAGAGATTTAGGAGGCTTTTACTTCAATCAATCCTAAGAAGGCTCTTAGGCTGGATAGGTTTAAAGGGTTCTTCTTTCATCAAACATGGCATATTATTGGGGAGAACATTACCTATGCTATCCAGGATTTCTTTCAACATAGGAAATTAATCAAAGAAATTAACTCCACTTTTATTTCCCTCATTCCGAAAAAGGCTCACCCTTTAACTGTGTTAGACTATAGGCCCATCTCTTGCTGTAATATGATCTACAAGGTAATTGCCAAAATCATTGCCAATAGGCTTGCCATGTTGCTCCCCTATATAGTGAGTCCAAATCAAAGTGCTTTCTTAAAAAATCTTCACATAGGGGATAATATTTTGCTAGCTCAAGAAATCTTCAAAAACTATCACCTGTTTAATAATCAGCAGAGATATGCTTTTAAAGTGGACCTTCAAAAAGCCTATGATTCTATCTAATGGGATTTTCTCTTAAATGCTCTAGGTGCTATAGGCTTTCCTTGGAGGTTTATAGCCTGGATCAAAGAATGCATCACTACACCATCTTATTCCATTTTGATCAATGGTCAACCTACCAAATTTTTTAGAGGGCATTTTGGACTCCGCCAAGGAGACCCATTATCACCATACCTTTTCATTCTTTGTACGAAAGTTTTCACTAGGAGTCTGAATGTGCACATAGCTCGTAGCGCTAGCTTCAAATATCATTGGAGGTCCAAAACTTTAAAACTCATGCACCTCTTTTTTGCTAACGATCCTTTGATGTTTTGTCATGTGGATCCAGATTTGATTAACACTTTGCTCAATTTCTTGTCTACCTTCTCTAGTTTTTTTTGGCATGAACATGAATACTTCCAAGAGTCAGTTTTTCCTATCCCATGATATGGAGCACTTTTCCCATCAATTGGAAGTTATGTCTAGGCTCTAAAAAGGTTCTCTCCCAATGCGATATTTGGGGGTTCCTCTGCTTACGGGTAGATTATCTAGGAGGGATTGCTTGCCTCTTTTGGATAAAATTGATGCTAGGATTAAAAGTTGGACCCATAAATACCTTTCATATACTGGTCGACTCCAATTAGTGATTTCAATTTTGTCTTCCTTTCAAGTGTATTGAATGACACATTTTATTTTGCCAACCTCCATTTTAAAGGATATAGAGAATAAACTTAGGACTTTTCTATGGACTGGGAAGGTGGATTCTCAATATCATGCTAAGGTTAAATGGAGCGACATTACTAGACCAAAAAGGGAAGGGGCTAGGCATTAAGCTTTTGTTACCTGGAATTATGTTTTACTAGGGAAACAGATGTGGGTTTTGTTTAAGGATAAGGAAGCTTTGTTCAATGGGTGCATTCTATTATTTTAAGACAAAAAATTTTCTAGACTGCTCAACCAACCACTAATGGTTCCTGGAGTTGGAGAAAACTTTTATCTATGAGGGATAAATTAGGGAACCAATTCTGATTTTGGATAGGCAATGGAACTACTACTCTTTTTTGGCAGGACCCGTGGCATCCTTGAAAAATCCTGTAGTTCTTCTATTCCTCGTGGGAGATCAATGACTCAAGGCTACCTATGATAGCGCGAGTCTCATAGATAATCAGTAATGACAAGTGGAGATGGCCAGCAAGTAATTTAGAGCTCCTTGCAAACCTAGAATCCCGGTAGTACCAACCAACTAGTTCCTCACCCGACCAATTGGAATGGTTAGCTAGCCCTTCAAAATAGTACACCATTAGCTCTGCCTATAATGCTTTAAGATCACTATAGCAGCCAAACACTTGGTACAAAGTGGTTTGGTCCAAACACAATAGCCCTAGATGCTCCTTTATTTTATGGATGGTGTTTGACAACAAGCTTCCAACCAGGGACAAATTACTCTACCTTAATCTTCCCAACTTCTGTTCCTTATGTCTCTCAGACAATGAAACCATCCAACATTTGCTTTTTGACTGCCCCTTCTCCAACACAGTGTGGGACCATTGCCTCAACCACTTTCATGTTCCCCTCCCAACCAACATATCCCTCCAATCCATCCCTCTATGGTATACTCAGTCCTTCAACACCATTGACAGCGCCCTATTCCCTATCCTTCTGTCGACTTTTGTATATCACATTTGGCAGAAGCAGAACCACCATGCATTCCAAGACGGAGTCAAGGATGTCGGGAGCTTATATTCCCATATAATCTTCCAAGTTATAGAGACTCTTAGCTCAAATATAGTGAGGATTTAGTATGCATAATTTCTTCTCATTGGTCACTTTTCCATTTTATGCAGGTTCAGATTACTCTAAGCCACAGCATACATGGAGATCTGATTTTCTGGTGTTTTCTAGTTGTCCATGACTGAAGGTCTATCCTATATAAGTTAGCACCCGAGGAATTTCCAATGGGGACGCGATTTCGCATTAAGCAGCAGGATTTTCACTCTTGGCACACGCAATCAGCTAACAGAAGAAGGCACACACATGCAATTGCATATCAACAAATCCATTCCTGATGAGGAGTGTAGTCTTCTAGGAAACTAAGAGAGCATATTTGTCTGGTTTCTTGTTCAATTATGTATGCTTGTATTTATAGTCTTTCCTTTGGGCTGGTATGCTTGTATTTATAGTCTTTCCTTTGGGCTGGTACATTACTGTTCTATGTATTTTAGGAGGTAATTTGGTATACATAGAGAGTTGCGCTTAGAGCATTCTCATGAGATGTAAATAACTTTTCTGCTTTTCTTATCAATCTTATTACTGATTTATCAAAAAAAAAGTTTTTAATTGTATAAACATAATATATATCAATGAATAAAAAAATGTATTGAAAATAATTATAAATTTATTGATTTAAAATTTTCTTATTATATTAATAAAATTGAATTTTCATTTTTTATACCACAAAAGGATCTCCTTCCAATTTTACTAATATCTACTTTCATATCTAGATTATGTATAAAAATTAAACATTTTACATTTTCTATTAAACATTTAACTATGATTGAAAAATGATGCACGACCTCTAAGTCACATGATTGCCACTACACTACCAAATATGGAGATTTATCAAGTAAGTCTTATTATCCTTAGAGTAATGTTTTTGCAGATGAGAATTTGAAACCATAGCCACATTTATCCTCTAGAGAAATCTCATTTTTTTGTTCGACGTTATTTATTTACGAAAACACTACAAAAGGACCATCATGTATGCTTCTCATCATGATGTAATCTTCATATTCTGTCTGCTTTCTTGTCATCTACCTCTAACTTGGATGTTAGTAGCTATGTCAAAAAACACTTATAGCATCCATGACAATTGTTGCTTACACGAGACACCCATTTGGTTAACTAGGAAAATAAGCATGTCAATTTAATAGATTTCACTAATTTAAATGTAGGATGCATATATACACAAAGATGGATTTATATACTAGATTAAAAAGTGTAATGTAAATGTTTTTAGGGGATTAATACATCTAGCTTTTTTTATTATCTTTGTATTAATCCTCTAAATGATCAACCTAACTTATTTGGACATTTTAGCATATTCAAAGTTTGGACATTCTTTGATTTTCTTGAACATTTTGTTTTATACGGAATATTTTAACTAGAATGTAGGAAAAGTATTTTGATTAAGAATGTGTCATTTCCTAATACATTCTTATTTCTAACCTCAAGTAATTATATGTTTTTTGTTAGATGGATGAGCGTTTTCCTTTAGTTGAGAGTTTTAATCTAGTACTAGAGGTAGAAGTGGAAACTTCTATTCAAACGCCAAGTGAGGATAGAAGTTCAATTAGAACTCAAGTTACTCAACATAAAGGTGAAGTTTGGAATCACTTTAAGAGGATTATATCAACCGACAGAATTGAAAAAGAAGAGTGCAATTATTGTCAAAAGTTATGTTCAAGTGGTTCGAAAGGTGGAATGTCTCATTTAAAGAGACATATTGAATCATGTACTAGAAAAAGATAGTTTTAGGAGGTTAAACATTTTTGACCCCTAAGCTTCTGAAAGGAAAGAATAAAATGGCCGTAACTACTTTTAACAACCATAAATTCAAAAATTTTGATGGCTAATATGATTATTGGAGATGAAGAACCATTGTCTATGGTTGAAAGCAAAAGTTTCAGAATATTTCTTAATTCACTCAAACCGACTTTCAAGGTTCCAAGTCGAAATACATTGAGGAATAATATTTTCAAAATTTATGAGGACAATAAGATAGAAACAATAAGAGCATTGTTGATTGTTCAAGGATGAATTGCCGTAACAACGGGCATATGGATAGCTGATAACTAAAAGAAGGGTTACATGATGGTGACGACACCTTAAATTGATAATGATTAGAAATTATGTAATAGAATTTTGAGGTAATTTATATTCTTTAATATTGTTATCGTTTACTTTTTTCATTATTTTATGAATTTATGATTCATGTTGATATGTTTTTTCATGATAGGTTCATTTGTGTGCCAACACCGCATACAAGGGAAAAATTGGCAAACGTATTGAAAGACTGTTTGATGAATTTGAACATCGACAACAAAGTATCCTCCATCACAGTTGATAATTGTAGCATAAATGATGCTATGATTGAGAAGTTAAAGTGTAAGATGCAGGTTAGGAGCTTATTGGCTAGAGTAAGTTATTTCATATGTGTTGTTTTGTGTGTATTCTTAACTTAATTATGAAGGATAGGTTGGAGACGATAAAGGAAGCAATAGAGTATATTTGGAATAGTGTTTAATATTAGAGTGTAACTCCTAAAAAAGTTGAAACTTTTAAAGATGGTGCACAAATTTTATGCATTTCAAATTCAAAGAAGTTGGTTTTGGATTGTCCTACCTCATGGAACATAACCTTTAAGATTTCGGATTTGGCGATCACATATGCTCAACTATTTATTAGACTAGTTGAAAGGGATTCTCAGTATACCTACGTACCATCAGAGGATCAATGGGAATTGGCTAGAGAACTTTACATGAAATTGAAATTATTTAATAATTAGATTGAATTATTCTCAAGAACAAAATATCCAACTTTGCACTATATCGTTAGCACTATGTCCAACTTAAAGCATGATTTATCATTGTGGATGTTTGACTCCAATGCAATGATTCGGACTATGGTGCAGTGGATGGTGACGAAGTTTAATTATTATTGGTCTAAGGTTAGGATATTGTTGTAGTATTATACGTGCAGAACTTGAGATAGGGACTTACCACCACATGATCTGTTCTTCACAACAAGGGAATGCAATGGTCTCTTCTGTGA
>JAOSBN010000178.1:7333072-7343231 GCA_027563595.1 Erythroxylum suave | reverse complement strand
CTACTCCAGTCCTCAAGTCTCCAACTTGAGTATTCCACTAACTTCAAACTTTCAAGAGTGTTTGAAGAAACTCTTTATAACACCTTCCAATGCCTTTGTAGGATTTCTTCCACCTTACGATGCCCCACGCAAGGATTTTACAAATATGAGAGATACCATACCCTCACAAAGAGTTACTAACTTTTTTTTATATACAATTTACTCTTAAAGAGAATAGAAATACAAATATTGAAAGCTCTAGGTATGACATGTATTACTTCTCTCACAAAAGAAAACAGAGTTTCGGTATGAGAAAATGATGCATAAAACTTGAGATTATGAAAATCAAGGCTTAAGAGTGAATAGAAGTAAATGGGTACGTTGGGTTCTTTGGTTGCATCAAATGATGCACAAATCTTGAAAATCAAAGCTTAAAGACGAACAGAAGCAATTGGGTGCATTGGGTTCTTTGGTTGCGTCAAAATGATGCACAAATCTTGAAAATCAAAGCTTAAAGATGAACATAAGCAATTGGGTGTGTTGATTTCGTCGGGTGCATCAAAAGATGCATATGAATGGCCATTTATAGTATTTAAAAAGGATATAACCATATACCTCAGCAAGATATGAAGAGCTTGAGTTTCAGAAGCTTGTATTAGAATATCAACGGTAGAGAACAAATGGTTTTTCAATGGAAGGAAATAAACAAATCATTTAATTCATTTAAAAGTATTTCCTTAATAAACAAATATAAATATCTTTCCATATCTTTTAAAAAACGAATTAAACACCTTCCATAAAATTCAAAACTTAAAGAATCTTTCCAAAATAATTTAAAATCTGAAAATGATATTTATGGATATGATTTATTTTTATTTAAAATTCAATACTTTAAAGATATTTTTTAAAAACCTTACTTTATATATTTTGAAAAATAAAAACATATAATATATTTGAATGTATCAAAACTTATTTAAATATAATAATTTCATTTTAACGCATGGAAATAAAATAATGATTTTGACTTTTGTGAGAGACTTAAATTTGTGTCATACTTACTCAAATATCCTAATACCTAGACTAAATATGTTTAGTCTTCTTTTGGTCCTTGAAGTTTTGAATTTGTCCAATCTGGTCTTTAACAAATTTTCTTTTGGTCCTTGAACTTTTGTATGGTTGACATTATCAAAACCTTAAACACGGAAACGTAAAGCATACAAAAAACATGAACATGCTTTCTAACACGGGGTTGAATATATTTATAATGCATTATACAGTGGTGAAGCTCAAGAGCGTCTATATACTATGAAATAATTATGATATCAATTGTTTAATGATTATAAAGTCAGAATACAACAAACTCATGATCGGGATCTTAATAATGCTTCAGGTAGTTCAACTCTGTATTTAGTTTCAAGTTTGACCTTTTCTTCTGACCCATTATTGACAGATTCTCTTTTAAATTTTTTGAAAGAGAAAAGGACTAGGATTTTTTACAATACAACGGAGTTAGATATAAATATTTTTCCAGATATTGTGGTCCTAAAATTGAAGGTGAGTTGCTCGATATACTATCATAGTAGAAGATGTTTGCACATAATTATCCAATCTTATAAGCCATTGCACATGACTTGTTAGTTATTCCATTATCAACCGTTGCTTCAGAGTTTGCATTTAGTACTATTTGTCGAGTCATTACTTCTCACCGTGGTCGACTTTATTATCACACTGTAGAAGCCCTTATGTGTGCTCAAAGTTGATTAAATAATGAAGATATTGATGACAAAATTTTCTCTTTTTAATATATTTGTTTTATCTATCTTTATATTATCTTACCTAATATTGTATTGTTTATTTTCCTATAGCCACAAGTATTAATGCGGAGGGGATTAGTGAAATTAATCAACCAAATGAAAGTTATTTTGATCAAATATATGAAGATGAAGGTATTTTTAATTTTATTTTATTTAATATTCATTACTAAATATTCTTTTCATTTTAATATTATATTACTATTTGTGCATATAAATGATTGGATCCAAACTGTTGACGAACTTACTAACAAGTACAATTAATCAATTAGACGATGCTCTCTCGTTCTCTCCTCTCCAGTCTATCCAACATGATATTATCTTAATTTTGTAAATTGTATCATTTCTTGTAAAATGATTTAGATAAATCATTCGTGTACAACAAAATTTTCTACATTTAATGAATTTGGTTTTATCAATTCTCTTGTATAATAATTAATAAATTATTTAAGTAAATTTAAATTTTGTAATTAATTGAATTGAAATTCTTAACTATAACTATTAATTTAAGGACTTTTTATACAAATTTCTAATCAATTGAATTAAAATTTCTAATTAATCATACCAATAAATACATCTAAAGATTTTAATTTTAAAATGTATTTTTTCATTAATGATATGCAAATGCATATAGCTTCCTTCAATCTAAACCTGACTTAATGACTTTTAACACAAACTGCATTTAATATTTAGCTCATTATACCTACAATATTACTTAAAACATTAAGAAGTTAGTGATGTTACGCTTTCATTTAATGACTTAAAGTTTTATTCAAATGAAATATTAAGTGGTTTAAATAAAAAGATATAAATGTTTTGTAATTTAATATTCGATAAATTTAAAACTTTATTATATCATAATTATATGTTGATATAATATAAAGTTGTGACATTTGAATATATATATATATATATATATATATAAAAGACAAAAGGTCAAATTTTTATAAAATTTATGAAATATGGTATTCTTATAACACTCTAAGGACGAGAAGGATTTAAAGTAAAACTTATATCAAGGTTTTGAGTAGGGAATTACTCTTAACAAATTTTTAATTAGAGTGACATAGGAATGAATCTTCTAATATTAGAATTTAGAAAGGAGAAAAAATTATGAATATAAATTTAGATTAAATTTTAATATATATATATATATATATATATAAAAGGTGAAAATTTTATAAAATTTATGAAATGTGGTATTCTTATAACACTCTAAGGACGAGAAGGATTTAAAGTAAAACTTATATCAAGGTTTTGAGTAAGGAATTACTCTTAACAAACTTTTAATTAGAGTGACATAGGAATGAATCTTCTAATATTAGAATTTAGAAAGAAGAAAAATTACAGATATAAATTTAGATTAGTTAGAATATAATGATTTTAGAAAAAAGTAAAATAACTATTTTCAAAAGTAATAAAAATAATAATTTATAAAAACATATCAAAGGTATTTATAAAATGTATTTTGGTTTTAATAAAATAATAGTTATTTTCAATATAATATACTATACGTATTTGTTTTTATAACTCAATTAATTATATAGTCTTTTGGAATTGATACATTAGGATTAATAAAGTGAATAATTCATTTTAAGATTAATATAAACAAATATATATATGCATAATGTGTATATTGTCTAAATATAAAAAATAAAAAATTTAAATGCATTAAGATTAATCATCATATTAATTAATTTCTTTTAATATGTGTAATAAAAATATAAAATTTTACAATGATTATTTAATAATATATAATATGAAAAGACAATAATATTTATACAATTATACTATACAAGTAAAAAAAATCATCAATAACTAAAAGTACAATAACTATATCAATTAAGAGTTTTGTACATAATTTATAAAAACGTTAAAGTTTGGAAAATATTATATTATAAACTTAATAAACGTATTTTTTAAAAATCATATTTAAAAGAAATATAATAATTTATTAAACATGTAAAAATATATTTGAAATAAATTCATTGTACTTAGATAATAACTTTTTTACATTTACAATAAATTAATTGTTATAATAAAATTACAAAATTAAAAATAAATTCACTTGTTTGTAGGGAATAATTATGACAACATTATCATTGCTAAATATTTTTAAAAAATATATATTGGTTCATATTTTATATATTTTATTTTATATAAATATTTTTATATAATTTATAGGTAATTTCATCTTACACTTTAATATAAATGGTTATGCTATAATTTATAATTTATGAATTTTAAAAAATACAACTATAACTTTTTCAAATTCTCTTAAATTAAAAATATATATAAATTTTAAAAATACATTAAACGACCGGGCTGATTGAGGCTAGACGGGCTACCCATGGCATGCCTGGCCACAGGCCTAGTGACTTTAGCCCGCCCATAAGCCACAGACATTCCTAGTTTGGACCAATTAATTTAAGAAAAATTGAGACTTATTATAGCTATCCTAATATATTTTAGAATAACTAATTGAATTGCAAAAATTATTCTTTTTAAACTAATGATCAAAGTTACAATTGGATGACGTCTTTCCCTTGAATTAGAGTTAAATACAATTGGATTTCTCATCTTTATGTATGATTTGATTTATTTTGATTCTTTATTAGTTGTAGTTCATTAGTTAATTAATCATAAACCATATCTTGTTTTGTTAATTGAAATAAAGAAGCTAGTTTTTAGTTCTCTTAGGATTTGACCTGGTTCCATGAATATTATAAGAGTTTAAAGAATGGGAATTAAATTTTGGAGCATAAAAAACTCAACCAGTCATTGATGTGCCTCGCTTTCTTGCCTACTTGCCTCTCTTTTAATTAGGTAGTTACAATTCTCATAGTTGTAGGCTTTCTTATTGGCTTACCTTACCATTATATCAGTTAAAATCATCAACTTGACAAATTTTCTCTCAAGTTTCAAAATAGTCATTACAAAATTTTTACTTTTTATTAAAAACTCCAAACTTTCTACGTTTGGAGCTTGAGAACGACACCCACTGTAGCAATGATAAAGAAACATTATTATATCTCTATCTTTCCATTTTTCCCTTCTTCCTTTAATTTTATAATTTCTTATCATACTTTTGAGCATTTAGGTAGATTCAATAGTGTTCTAACTAGCAAATCCTTTGATCTTTTTTTGGAATAAATCCATATTTAGGCTATATTTTAGTCAATGACTAAAAGGGGAGAAGGAAGTTTGATGGTGTTTTTTTGTTGAACTTACAATGCATATAACGTTTTAGGTATAAATTTCTTTGCAATGTAGCTTGGTTCTTTCCACAAAGGCCAATAAGATGTCTCACTTTCAATCAATTCCTTCAAGTTTCCTCATTTTATGGACTTAAGCAAATCCAATCCACCTTAGGCCTCTCATAACTATTGAACTATATATATGGGAATGGTCTATATTTCCTTTCTCATTTTATTGATTATTTTTTATCTCTTTCTTATGTACAACAAGATATAGGTTAATAGGATTGGTTATAGTTTACATGTGTTACTTGAATGTTATTCAGTTATATTTTCAAATCTATCTATTTTAAATTTAGTCATCTATTTTTGCCTATTATAGGAGACTAGTAATGAATGTGTCTGAGGGTTAATAGTGATTGAGCTAGCTTACTTTTATTTTAGCTTATTATTTATTGATGTGATAAAAGTTGTAAAAGTCTCTTTAAATGTGCTTTTGATGCTCAACTTTTATTAAGATTAGGCTTCCCTCCATTTGTTTCCATTATAAGATGAATGTTTTAAATGTTGAATCCATTTGAAATTACTAGATTCCAAGGTTTTTTCCAAGTTGAGTTTCTTATGTTATTTTAGGAAAAAGTTAACATATTCAGACATAGTAATCATTATGGAAAAATAAATACTTAATAATTAGTTGACATCGATGATTTTTTATCTCTGTGATGATTTTATGCTACTTGGTTAGCAATTGAGCTTGGAATTGGTGACACTAGTGCATCATATAAGTTGGATAATTTCATGTATCATATATGTTGAAAGCATTGCATATGGATCATATATGTTGTATCCAGTAGTGAAAGCATCACTTATGCATCATATATGTTGGATAACATCATATTTCTTTGGTTAATTGTTTCAGAAGGATTCGTATAATTATTTAACAGAGAGTTCTAATTTAATACTTAGTAATATACTAATAGAGAGTTCTAATCTATTATTTGGTAATATACCAAGTAAAGAAATGATTTCTTAGGCTAAAGGAACTGGTTAATTGATAAGTAATGTTTGGAATCACTCAAGCGATATAGTTGAAAAGCTTGAATATAAGTATTATCATAAGATGTTGGATAGAGGTTCTAAAGGTTGAACCTATCATTTAAAGAAAAAAATGAAATCTTACAACAAAAGAAAGGTGGAATTAGTAGGTTAAGCATTTTTTTCCCTAACGTAATAAAATGGAAGAGTGAAATGACTACCATAGTTATAACTCCTACATATCAAAGAATTCATTAGCTATGATGATCATTGGTAATAATCAACCACTCTTTATTATCGATAACCAAAACTTTAAGATATTTATTACCTCACTCTACCAACCTTCAAGATCTTAACTCAAAATAATGTAAAGAAGTACATCTTTAAGATATATGAAGATCAAAAGGATTTGATAATGAGGACATTATTGAGTGTCACAAATAAGTAGCTAACACATCAGATATATAAATGGTTGATAAGCAAAATAAGAATTATATGTTGTAGACAATATATTATATTAATAATTGATATAAAATTCTAAAGTGTCAACCTTTTAGAATTTTTTTCAATTTAGTGCTCAAACCTTTAAAGTTTTCAAATAAGTGACTAAACTTTTATAAACTTGACAACTCAATTCAAAATGTTAGTTTTGTTAGTATTTAGCTAATTTGACTAACATAATCTTTTTTTTTATGACACATATGTATCCACCTGAAAAATTAATTATTTATGTGGACTAAAACATGCAACCTACAACTTCTTTCATATATTGGATTTTGTGTTTTAGTCTATGTGGATGATTAATTGGCAATTAAATTTCTATGTAGATGCCTACATGTCTTTAATAGAGAAGATTCCATTAGCCAAATCAACAAAGGACTGACAAAACTAACTTTTTGAACCAAGTTTTTAAGGTTGTAAAAGGATGGTCACTTAACTGCAAATTTTAAAAGCTTGATCACTAAATTGAAAATTTCCTAAAAGATTAGACATTTTAGATGTAATATCGCTATTAACAATAACTAGACTTTAGGCATTCAACTCTTGATATAAATAATATTTTTTAATTTTATTATTTATCTATTAATTGTATCATAATTGATATTTATTTATGTTTTTAAATGATAGATTTATTTATATTTTGTTGTCACATACAAGTAAAAGATTGACAATTGTAATCACTAAGTACTTAATAGATTAGAACATTGACACCAAACTCTCAACCATAACTTTGGAAAACTATAGTACAAATGAAGCTATGACTGAAAAATTAGAGAACAAGTTGTAGGTTAGGAGTTTGATGGTCGATGAGAGGTTATTTTATATATGTTGTTTCATATATATCATAAATTTGACAGTGAATGACATCTTGAAGGTAATAATGGAATAAGTGGAGGCGATCTAAGTTAATGTAGTATATTGGAGTGAGACACCTAAAAGAGTTAAAATTTTTGAAAAAATTGTATGATAACTATACATTTCTTGTATAAAGAAGTTAATTTTATATTGTCTAATCATGTGGAATTCAACTTCAAGATGATAAAGTTGGCAACCAAGTATATTAAGGTGCTCATCAAGTTGAGACAAAGAAATTCACAAAATACTTGTTTGCCAATAGAAGAGTAAAGAGAGTTGGCTAAAGCAATTTGTTTGAATTTGATGGTATTTCATATTGTTGTTAGGTTATTTTCACGAACTAAATATCCAACTTTGCATATTTGCTTTAGCTATATACGTAAGATCAAACGAGTATTATTTGCTTGGATTTTTTATTCTAATAAGGAGATCCAACTCATGAAAAAGCAAATGATAGAGAAATTTGATTCTTATTTATCTATGATAGACTATATCAGAATAATCATTTATGTATTGAACCCAAAAGATAAGAAAGAGGGGTTGGTTTTTTAATATCAAAAGTTATATGGCAATCAGGCTTAAGCACATATTAATATTATTAAACAATTTAACCATAATTTGTTAATGATTATCAATTGAGAATAGATAAAAGATCAAGATTGCAGTAGTTTAATTTTAGTATCAACTTCATCTTCATCTATTATTGATAAAACATATGAATGTTTAAGTTCCAAATCTAAAGAATTCATTAAGGGAAAAAGCTTCAGGACTTCTTACAATAGAATAAAGTTGGATAACTATTGATAGGTATTGTGACCCTAATTGATAAGATGCAATTCAATATATTATCATGGTGGAAGTAATTATTAGATCATACAGGCAATTGTATAACACTGCTTAGCATTTTCACTATCTACTATTGTTCCAGAGTCTACTTTTAGTATTGGTGGCTGGGTAATGAGTCCTCATTGTAGTTGACTATATCCTAAGACTGTGGAAGCCTTACAAATGTGTGTCCGAAGTTAGTTAGGCAATGAAAATTTTTAAAATAAACTCTATTCTTTATAATATTTTTTTACCTTAATAAATTTAACAATCATATTATCTTATATTGTCGTTTTTATGTTAATATAAGTACAAAGAGCATTAATCTTATTGAAAGTTTCTTTAATATTCGATGATGAAGGTATATTTATTTTTTTAATTATTATTTATTCAGTGTTCATTTAATAAAATTATTTTATAATTAGGTATAATTTACATAATAATTTTTCTATATATAGATGAAGTAGTGCTAACTATCAACAATCCTGACTATAATGATTAACTTGTCCCTTTCTTTTACTGTCGACTTGTTTTCTTTAATCTTTAGTACTTGTTTTACTATATTTTTTATGTGTATAGATTTTTTTTTGAAAATATAAATAAAAATCCTTACTTGTATGGTTTTATGCAAGTTAATAAAGAAAACACCATATAATTACCTTTGCTTATTTAGCTTAGCACTAGTCTTCAACTTCTTTAATTGATTTTTTTCACATCTTTTTGCATTTAAAAACTTAGATTCTATTTTTTATTCTTTTATTATGAAATTGTTGTAAAAATTGTTTAAAAATTAAATAATTCATATAATTTTTAGCTTGGACTAGGCTTACTACCCTTAAAATTTTGGACCAGGCTCAAACTATAGAGATCTATGTTTGGCCTGATGTTAATACCATTACTAAATTGCTCCTCTTTTGTATCGACTGATCACTTTTATTACAAAATCTCTACCACCACTATATAGGAGATTTATGAGAACAAGTGTACTATCAAACAACATTTTCTTTTTTTCCTCTATTTATTTAATGTCTCAAATTTATGTATAGAGATGGATGGGATTTGGGTTTTGTTATTTGTGGATTTTGAAGATTGTTTACAAAGCCAATTAAATCGATTGGCTGGTTCTATGGTGGCGATATAAGAGCGACAAATCTAAAGAAGCTACTCTTCTTTTAGGCTATGTTTGGTTGGAGGTTTATTAATGGAATAAAATAGAATGTAATATTATTCTATTGTTTGAGAGGAGGGTTTATAATGAAACAGAATAGAATAGGATAGAAGATGAGGATTTCATGTTACATCCCGTTACATCCTAAACAATAAAATTGAAAAACCTCCGATTTGGAGGGTTTAGGATGGAATATAAAATGATAAACAACTTTTCTCTGTATTACACCCTATATCCTTCTTCCAAATAAAATTTCACTATATTACATTATTAACCCTTCCATCCCTCCCAAACTATAATTTTCTAATATTACATCCATTTACATTCCATTCCATTATAAACTATTACATTCCATTAAAAACCTCACGTCCAACCAAATATAGCCTTAGCTTTGAATGTCGTTATGATAATAAAACTTTATTTATTTATTTCTTAATTTACTATATTAAAGAAAATTTGAGTTATCGTTATATAATTCAGATGAGTTTATAAGACATTTATTTTAACTATTTTGAGAATTTTAAAGAGTTTGTCTCTATATAATGTTGTTTTTCTTTTTTTTTTGAAATTATGTGATTCATCTTCAATTTCAAGTAGTTGAACCAGATCTCGGTAACTTGGAGTTCTTGGTAACTTGGACATCTCGTACTTGATTTTGTGTTTGTTTGATAGAGACAAATGAGTTGGTTTCTGGTCGGGTCGGTCGGTCGGGGCTCAGACTCATTCTCAGAACCACTCCCCGATAGCCGGTGGTACCTGAATTCACGATGGGACACGGTATGGGGGAG
>JAOSBN010000178.1:7301199-7332972 GCA_027563595.1 Erythroxylum suave | reverse complement strand
ATGGCATTTGGTTTCATGAAGCTCAGAATTTTACTTTTAAAGGGTATAGTGACAATGATTAGGCAGGTTCATTAGAGGATAAGAGAGGTACTATAGGAAGCTGTTTTTTTCTTGGAACAATTCTGGTATCATGAAGTTCAAAGAAACAAGCAACTGTGGCCCTTTCCTCGATAGAAGCAGAATATATAGCTGCTAAAACTACTGCTTGTCAAGCAGTGTGGCTGCGAAGGCTGATTAGTGACCTTAGTATGGAATAAAGAGAGGCAACAGAAGTGTTTTATGACAAGTCAGTTGTCTTGCTCGAAAAAAATTCAATTTATCTTAAAATTGAATGTTTAAGTTGTGGAGAGTCCTTAGCTAAGTTTGTTTTAACTTCTTTCTTGTAGAACATATTTAATAGGCTAAGCTCTAGGTTAGTCATATACACTTGATCTACAAAATCAAAGTACGCTTATCTTCATATTTTGTCTGTCAATTTCTAATACGCATCCTGCCACAGTTATTGTTTCCTACTAAACAATCTGCACTAGAGAGCTTTGTCTTTTCTCCATTAAAAGCTTCATTTTCTACTTGTTCTTTCTTTAATAAAACTCTTTCCAACTTCATTTTTCTTCCTCCAATGGATAACTAAAATTATATTCCTGTGAACTTAAGTACACACCTTTTTCATTTTCACCAAACTATTTCCTGCCACTTTAAGTTCATCACTTCAATCAACTGATATTTTTCTTGGAGCTGCAAGATTCAAGTAGCATGCCTTAATTAAGCATTAATTTTGTATATATAATGAATATCAACAAATTAGATGAAAAGAAATGAATAACCACCTTGGAATTTGCGAGCACTTGAGTTTCCTGCATGTATCTGTAGGAATACAAGTAGAAGGATGACAAGCATCATGGCCAGCGTTTATGTCTTCCTTTCTTCTTCGGGTATGTTTGTTCTCCGATAAGAAAATAGAGGAACCATGTATAGTTTGACATGAGCTTTATAGATTCTGGTCGGGTCGGTCGGTCCAGGCTCAGACTCATTCTCAGAACCCCCGATAGCCGGTGGTACCTGAATTCACGATGGGACACGGTATGGGGGAGGTAGCGTGCATGGGCAAGTTAACGTGCACGCGACCACCTCCATTCCTAATAATGATTATAAGTACCTGCTATATAAACTCCTCGCCTCCTCACGCAACAGGTATGATCTAGGAGAACTCTGCCATTCTGGATCTAACTACAAAAACTATCACTAAGAGACTGACTTGAGCGTCGGAGAGGCTTCCCGGGAATCTATTCCCGGCGTGTCATTACTGTCTTGCAGGTACGTCCATCGCCGCAGCTGACTGACCCATGGATCACAGTGGCGTCGCCCAGCCCCAACCAAACCCGACAGAACCAGTTTCATAATTTTATGGAAAAAAAATACGAAATTATCTTTAGTTTTTTGTTTATGTCAAATTATACATGAAAGTCTTTATAACAAAATTTAAAAATTGAATAAAAATAGAGGTTTAGAAACATATTTACACCTAACTTCAAAATTACAATACCAATTTAAACTATTTCCTTTTTCTAAAATCGTAATCATATTTATACTCATTTTCAATTAGGTTAATAATTGTTATCATATTTAATAAGGATTCTAAATTATTATATTCAAACTCAAATTCATTACGTAAGATGTGTTAGGTACCCAGTGGCTATGATCAGGGTCATTTCTAACGTTTTATAGATCTTGGGCGAAGTAAAAAAAAAGGCCCAAAAAATCGACAATATGCAAACATGTGAATTTTAAAAGGATATTTTTATTATTAAAATTTAGTATTTATACATAAGTGACCCAATTTATAAGTCTATATATTCAAAAAAAATTAAATGATCATAACATCAACTAATAATATTTTACAAATATTATGATAAAAGTATAACTTATTAAATCAAATATGTTTTGTAACTTTTAAATTTAATTAATATTAGTGATTTTTTAATAAAAAAATTTCTTTTATAAGAATTAACGTAATGGTAAATGTAGTAATTTAATGCTACAGACCTATTCATAAAAAATCAATCAAACACATCCAACTATTCACGACTTATTTAATTGTCAAATAATTATTATTATTATTTAATTATGACAATATGTTTAATAAAATTATACAAATTTTTATAATAAATGAAACCGCTTATGTAGTCTTTGACTTGAGTAACTTAAATTATTTGATTTAGTCATATTATAACTAAACTTATGTGAACCTTTACATGAACACAAATCTAATGATTATTACATGTAGCAAAGTATAATGAAAATTATAATTAAAATTAAAAAAATTTAATTATTTATTAATGTTTAATTATATTTTTATAAATAATAAATAATTTAAAAATAAAAAAGGAGAAACAGAAATAAATACAATATCATTGAGTATTATGTTTTGATTTAAAATGCCAATATAATGTCCGTTGATAACAAATTGCAAATTAATTATAATATGTTCAAATATTTAATATGTTAAAAATAAATAAAAAAATCATAAACTTTACCTTTAAATTATCACTCGGAACTCAGAAGACATAACTGTGAAATTTTTTTCGCCAATTTTTGAGTTAAAATATCTTAGATTCATATGTTAGTGAAAATAAAAAATTTAGAGTATAAGAAATATACTCAAATGCTTCAAAGATATTTATAAATATAACAAGTTAAAGTTGTATAGCTAATAAAGAACGCTATTTAGCTTCCAAGATTAAAAGTTAACGCTAACTTTCTCAGTAATATAGCTAATAAATGAAACTATTTATTAGTTAACGTTAACTTTTTCTTCTTCGACGACTAAAGATTTACTATCTTTGTAGATGAAAAATTGATGTTCAAATGCATTAAAGGTGGGCCCCTAGCCAGTGCCGGCCCTGGACAAGTGCCCTGCCTGTCCCTAACCAGGGTTAGCATTGGTTATGATACCATCCTTGTACAACGACATTACACACTTTCTGTGACAGTATACTTAAGGCTCATTAAAGTTATTGGACTTGAATAATAAGAATAATCCATATGTCATCATAACTAAAGTTGAACCCTATAATATCATGATAAAGCAAATACACGCAAGAGATATTTTTAATTCGAATAAAATGACAGGGGTTTGTCGAAGTTTAAAACAAAAGTAGGAGCCTGCAAAGCAACAGGAGCTTATTATATGATAAGACCCTATTTAAGTAATAGGAGCTAGTTAAACGACAGGAGCCTGTTAAAAGATAAATCTAGTTAAGACAATTTAAAACAAAAGGAGCTTGTTAAAATGAAAGGAATCTTTAGCAAGTTGAAAACAGAAGGAGCCTACTATAATAGTGAAGAAGCCTCTTGCTGAAATGAATACACATACAATATAATACGGAAATATAAGAGAAGAGAGAGAAGGGTACAGTCAATTTATACTGGTTCGACTTATAACTCAAGCTTACTTCTAGTCCTCAATTATCCAACTTGAGTGTTTCACTATGAAATTTCAATTAGTAATTTAACAAGCTTCTTCAAGCTCACGAGTACATATTTTTCAAGTTTTTCCAACCTTCTACACTAGTAGTATTTTTCAAGCCTTTATAAGCTCACGAGTGTATATTTTTTAAGGTTTTCCAACTTTATACACTAGTAGTATTTTGCTAGCCTCTACAAGCTCTCAACAAATGAAGAAGTAATTTGCTTCATATGAGTTTCAATAATCTCTCACAAAAAGAATTGTTACTTTCTAAGGCATAAGAGATTTTGATCAAGATATGACTTTTGAGAATATTGATGATTACGAAATATTTCAAAGATTCTAGCTTATGGCCCCTCGTTTGCAAATGTAATAGCTCTTTTTTAAATAAATATTTTCTTCAACTAGTCATTACTTCATATCTATTTTGAGTTGACTTTGAATCTTTAATATTATCTCTGCTAAAATCTTGCAATAATCAACCGTTAAGAGAAATCTGGAGCTAATTGACGGAATGTATGATTAGATGAATCCTTCCAAATTTTATAAATAAATAAGGTAAGTTCATAAGAAAAGATCATGCAAGAAAAGAAGCGTTTATCTTATAATTTTATTTTTTTTAAAGAATTATATCGTTATTTTTAAAAAGAAATAAATTAAATTTAAATTTAAATTTTGAAAAATTATACAGTAATCTTTAATACCATTAATAGGCCTAACATATCATTTAATAGCTTAGGATCAAAGCGGCCTGTTAGAATCAAGAAGCTGCCTATCCTGAAGTTGGATTTGCTTAAAGGACTGCCAAGAAGGTTTCAAACCCATCCCTTTTGTTTTCACTTGTAATTTATAAAAGCATATTTGAACTCCATAACTTAGGACAGAGCATTACGAGCAAAGATTACTTTTGTCTCTTTTCTTTCTTCCAAGCAAAAAAAGTCCACCCCCGCAACTTGCTGCACACCTTACTCACTTATTTTCCCATTGACCATAGCTTGTGGCTGTTTGTAGCAAGACAATTGCCTTGGCAGATGAATCATATTCATTGTTGAATGGCAAATTACAGTAATACCCCAAACCCAACTAACACTTCTTCGTTTAACATGTCTCAATAGTCATCCCTCCAGGTATCTGTCAACCTCTTAACAAACTCCATCGCTCCTCTTCCAACATAGAGAAGAAGATTCGGATCAATCCATGTACACCCAGCTCAATCTTCTCAGTTTTTCGCTCTTATTACTACTCTCTCTCGTACCCCTCTCCATCTGTACCAATAAGCCACCTCCACTTCCCATTCTACCCATCCCCACAGCTTCTCAGCTCCAATGGCAGCTCTCCTCAATGGCTTTCTTTCTTCACTTCGGAACCAACACCTTCACCGACTCTGAGTGGGGTTCCGGCCATGTCGACCCGTCCGTTTTTAACCCCAATCAACTTAACGCCACCCAGTGGGTCCAGGTTGCTAAAGACTCTGGCTTTGATCGGATTATACTTACTGCAAAACACCATGATGGGTTCTGTTTGTGGCCTAGTGAATATACTGATTACTCTGTCAAGTCGAGTTCTTGGAGAAATGGGAGTGGAGATGTCGTTGAAGAGATCGCATTGGCTGCTAAAGAAGGTGGTGTCAACTTGGGGCTTTATCTCTCTCCTTGGGATAGGCATGAGGCTTGTTACGGGGAGACTTTGGAGTACAATGAATTTTACATGGGACAAATGACTGAGTTATTGACCTGGTATGTTTTATGCGTTTTTCTTTTGTTTTGTTTTAAGGTTGACTGTTTTCCTGACCAATTTTGGTTTTTTAATGAAATTGCTTGGGACTGCTAATTTCTGCAATTTGGTTCGTTAACCGAGTGTTTTTAGAAGGCAAATCGTCTTTGTTTCTGGCAATGTTTATAAAGTATGTGCTTCCAGAACTTCTATTGAAGTTTGAGTTTTAGTTTGCATCTGCGGAAGGACTTTTGCTTAACTCCTATTCTCCATTAACAATCTCGAAATTGATTTCTGTACTTTTAGTTCTAGGCATCTAGTTTCTCTTCCAACTTCCATGCCTCGGCATTTCCGGAATTCCTCTAATATGATCATTTTCTTCCCAAATCTTGGAAGTGAAACTTTGGAATTCTTGCTCCATGCAATTTGTTAGCTTTTCACTTTCTGTGAGAAGAACTGAAGAATTGATTTATCATTTAGGAAAATATCAAGTCTTCCAGTGAATTTATTCTTGGTGACGTACTAGCTCTTGCTTTTCGGTGACGCCATTAAGGGAAAACAGGAGATATGTTTACAGTCATTCCATGCTATTCATATTGCGACATGTTTTAATAAAAGAAAGTTTTGCAACAGGTATGGATCGATCAAGGAGGTGTGGTTGGATGGTGCAAAAGGTGAGGGAGAAAAGGACATGGAGTACTTTTTCGATAGATGGTTTAGTCTCATACGTCAACTTCAGCCAGAAGCTGTTATTTTTTCTGATGCTGGTCCTGACACAAGGTGGATTGGTGATGAGAGGGGAGTAGCTGGCTCTACTTGCTGGTCCCTTTTTAATAGAAGTGCTGCGAAGATCGGAGCTACAGATCCCAAGTAAGTTCATTTGTTCCTACCTTCTTATTTTTATGCTCATCTTGCTAAGGGTCAAGTTCTTATGTAGATGAATTCATTGCAAGGTTTTGAATTTTCTTTCATTCTTCTTAATGTTGCCCTAATTTGCTTAAATATAACTTGTTTATTTGGAAACTTTCATTAATTATTTTACTAAAATAAAATGTATCTCTTTTACTCGTTAATGTAACGATGGGATTGAATGCAAGGATTTGATAGACATAATGTGCTGCTGAAAGAGTGTTTATATGGTGATGTGTTTAGCTGAAGTAGATTATATGTTGTTTATTCTGGCTCCATTCTTGATTGCTGTCAATCCAACAATTGGGACTGAAGTCAGAATCTGATTCTGTTTTGAATAATCATTTCTTTCCTTCTAATAGAGAACTTTTGACTTAGCAAAATTTAGCCTTTTCCATCCTTCAAAAGTGAATAATATAGATTTCAGACTGAATTTGTCGAAGAAGGATGTATATTTCAAAACTACAACAACAACAACATCACAGTAGAAAATTTCACTGAGATGAGGGGTCAAGGAAGGTCCAGAAATACGCCACCTTAACCCTAATTATAGATTAAGAAATGGATTTATTGGTTTGTAACCTCACAGTTCTCATTCTTGGACAATCTAATCAACAACTTCTAAAAAAACACTAGCATAGTCAACATTACAGAATTGTGCTGCCATATTCCAAAGGCAATGGACTATTCATAGTTTTGCTGGTCATTTGCATGTCAGAATTTGTATTGTTCATCTATTTCGAGAACTGCTTTTATAGTTCAGGTTTAAAGGTGCAGAAATTACAATCAAATTATTTTCTTATTCATGGATTTAAAGGTAATTAGAGTTAGTTGCTTAACTGGGTTGATAAGGTTCGAAAACTCTTGTAGTTTAACCAGCAGAACCTTGCCTTGCTAAGCATTCCTTTCCTTTATGAAAAAGATCTTTATTCAAAATCTTCATGTCCTAATTTAGAAGGCTAAGAGATAAAAATGGAAAAGATTGTGAAGTAAAACGTTGAATGCCAGAATTCATTTTCTTTTTTTGACTATGAATTAGGTATTCACAGGGAGGAGACCCATTTGGTCATGACTGGGTGCCAGCAGAGTGTGATGTATCCATAAGACCAGGCTGGTTTTGGCGTGCATCAGAAGTGCCAAAGTCTGCAAGGCAGCTTCTTGACATATACTACAAATCTGTGGGCAGAAACTGTCTTTTATTATTAAATGTACCTCCAAACTCTTCGGGCCTTATATCAGCTGAAGATATCCAAGTACTTCAAGAATTCTCTGAGCTTCGGAGGTCCATATTTTCATATAATCTAGCTAGCACCGCCATTGTAAATGCCAGCAGTACAAGAGAAAGTACTGGTTGCCATAGCTTTGACCCCTACAATATTTTCAGTGAAGGTATCTTCACCTATTGGGCTCCTGAGGAGAATGAATCCACTTGGGTGCTGCATTTAACCCTTCAGAAATCAGTTTCTTTCAATGTTTTGAAAGTTCAAGAGCCGATTCACATGGGACAACGAATTATTGGATTCCATCTTGAGATCCTTAGTAAGGTTGGGGATTGGAGGAAAATGATTAATGGCACCACAGTTGGCTACCAAAGGCTTTTGCAATTTCCAACTGTGGAATCTCAGCACCTGAAATTCGTTATAGAGAAGAGTCGCGGTGAACCTCTGGTATCTTACTTGGGAATTTACATGGATAACTTTTCCAGTGTGAGTTCTGTATTTGACAAAGACTTCCAAATATTCCAAGCACATTCCAACAGTAGTCATGTACTTCAGCAATCTGTATATAACCATTCTCAAACTGCTGCAACGTGAGAGTATACATTTCTATTCCAATGTTGTATTGTACAATGTGCGAAATCTGTTTTTAAATTCTCCCTTGTATGACATGGTTACAGTCATTCCAATCATTTATTGGCTCCTGCGTGATGGGCTATCTCCTCTTCATGATGCAAGCGTTCGATGTAGTTCATTTGATTTACTTTATGATTTTCCCGCGTGCACGATGTTCCTTTAAACTTTTAAGATTTTTCATTCTCGTGCCTGGCCAAAAGCAATTAGATCCCTTCTGGAAGTCAGTTCTTGCGGGAAAAGAAATAATTCAACTCGGACTGCATAATGCTCGAGTTATTGAAACCTGTTCTGCTAAAACAGATAAACTTTTTTAGGAGTTAATAATGTCTTGACAAACATATTAGGACGCAAAATTTCTGTGACAGGAGTAAGGTGAGCTAGAATTTTAGCTCTTAACATTGAGTTCCCAGACAAATGAATTCCTACGAATGAATTCAGATAGTAGTTGAGTTTGCAAGGCTTTCCTTGTACCATATGAAGCGTCCTTTTCCATTCTACATGAATCATCGTTGAAATGCTCAATAGTTATGGTTGAGAAGCACTTTATTTGGTTTTTATGTCTTGTCCAGGAGGATGGCTACGGGTGCGATGAGTCTTGTAAGTTCACCTTCTTGCTGCAATGAAAAAGGTTCTGCGTGTTGGGTAAGAAACTGCAAGCAAACTTATTCTGATTGTGCTCTCCCGCACTTGGCTTGTCAGTCCTAAAATTATTTTCAGAATTCCAGTGCCTGGTTAGTATTTCATATTTGCATTAATGAGTTAGAATTTGTGTTTGACAACAGAAAGCCCAAAAGGCGTAAGCCTTAATAATAGAATCATCCCTCGTTCGGCTGAACCAGCCCCTCGTAGTCAGAATTTGTGTTTGAGAATAGAAAGCCCAAAAAGCGTAAGCCTTAATAACAGAATCATCCCTGGTTCGGCTGAACCAACCCCTCATACTGAAGAAGCTTTTGGGTGGCAAAGGAACAAGCTTTGGGCTTTCTCTTTATGCGAAGAAGTAAAACCATGGAGGAGACAGCAGCAGCAGCGGCACCAACAACAACAGTGATGTGTACAGTTATTGCTATGGACCACTCCAACCAACTCTGGTACAGAGCCTGTTCTCTCTGCGAGAGAACTCTTCCTGAAAGCCCCAATTCCCTCTGCAAGTTCTGCTCCCATTACAACACTAGCACTTTCTCCTCCTTCAAACGCCTCTTTCGGGTTCTTGTAAGTCTTTTTCCTCTTTCTTTGATTTTCTATCTCTCTCTCTCTCTTTTCCTCTCCTTGTTTTCTTGGTTTTCGTGATGGATTTCCTGGATATCCTATTTCGGGTGAATTATGGGCAGGTGTCAATTGCCACCGATACAGAGGTTCGCAATGTCATATGCTTTGATAGGGTTGCCAGGGTCTTGTTCGGTTGCTCTGCTGACGAGTTTTTCGACTTTGCCAAGTTTCACCCTTTTTCTGGTACTTATTCGGCTTTTGACGACGTTCACTTGTCTTTTGAAACATAAAATTAATAATTGTACCTTCTAAAAATCGTTGTAGAATTTTGTGTTGCCGTGAATTTACAGTAGAAGAACTTTTTGTTAATGCCGAAGTGATCACCAAATCACTCGGTTACTTTTGGATGTATCATAAAGACTCGGGCAACTGATTATTACGTTATGCCTTCTGCAGCTCTGGATGCTGGTAAAATCCTGGAAGGAGAAATGTTTAGAATGACATTGTCTAAGCCGAAGAGTGGTAATGCTCAACACTTGCGGGTAGTATCTGTCGTGCCATTAAGGTCTGGCTTCCAGCCTGCAATTGAAAGTTTGAGAAAATTGTATGGAGTAAGAGCAAGCTCTTAATACCTTCTTCTATAATTCTGTTCACCGTACTTTATGTTCAAAAGTTTTTTTTTTTTTGAAATTTAGAGAGGAAATATATTACCAAAGCAGAGACTTATACTGTTATACACAATCCTCCTCGGGGATCCTACAAGCAGTAAGAAACTACACTACACAGAATGTATAGCAAATTACAAAACAAAATCAGATTAACTATATCGTTTTAAGTTCTTGGCTAATGTCGTCTTGCTTCCCTTTAGCTATTATAGTCTATCTAATCAAGTTAACAATTGCCTCGGCAAGTTCATATTTTTGCTGCTCCTCATTTTTGTAAATTCTCCTATTTCTCTCCTCTTATATATAATAGATTACCGTCTAGAAAGAAGTCTTGATGATAAGTTCATCCTTTTGACAAGAGTTGGAATATCGAATGATAGAGTTCAGTGTTTCATACCAATCAAAGGAGAACCTTGGAAGTCTAACCACGTTCAAAATTCTACTCCACACCGATTTTCTATATCCACACTCAATGACTATTTGATTTCTCCTCTCATTTACTTGTTTACATAAGACGCATAGTGGATCTTAACTCCCAAACTAACGGTCTTTGGTTCGCAATCTGTTCTTTATAACTAACCACAAGAAAATGGCAGATTTGGGACTCAATACCTACTTCCATACGGTTCCAGCCCATGGGATTAACTCCATTGGTGCCACCAGTAGATTATACGCCGATTTATTATTGAATATCCCGCTAGCATGTACAGTCTATATCACCTTATCCTTCTTTCGTACAGGAGGCAATGATTGTATGATGTGGATTGATTAAGCACTTGTTGTTTGTTCTTTCTTCTGGGATAGCTATTTCTGTTTATATTCCTGTGCAGTTGATGAGCGTGGCTCGCGGATGATAAATTTATTTGGTCTTATTTTTAATGTCCTGAGGATTAGTTTAACAAGATGAAAAATTCGTCTGGCATTAGGGATTTGGGACATCTCTTAGCAGCCTCTGTTTCACTTTGTTGCAGTAATGCAAATAATATGTCCTCCATAAACCTGTACATGCATGTTATGCTGCTTGCCTATGCAAATTTCTATGTGTTTATACATGGGACCTGGTTAGTGGTTCAAGTTAAATCAATTGTCTGATATGGACTGAGCATAGGATTAATTGAGCCTACACCAAAACACACACACAAAAAGATGATATCTTTTATTATATACCTGTGACGGATTTGTGATCAATACACTGAAACTAGAAATTTGGTATTGTTGAAATCCTCTCTAACTGCTTAGCAGGAAAATGTAAATTTAGGTTAGGTGATCACTTGGGAGCAACATTGTGTTTACTGCTAGTCATGGCAAGCTTTCCTTGCGTCCAGCTTGTCAACATCTGTAATGCAGCTTTTGGCTGATCCATTGGAACCATGTGACCAGCTTTGTAAACCTGGTTGCCATTTTATGTCTAATCAGTTTCTCAAAAACAAATGAGAGACAGAGAATAGGATGAGTGGATGAGGGGAGACCTTAAGGAAACTGAGAGGTCCATGGCTTTTTAGCTGTCCTGCTTCTTGGCCTTCACTGAAAAATGGAACTGTAGAAGCTATTGCAAATTCCTTTTGGCCGGACCATTTCATGGCATGGACCCATCTCGAGTTGCGTGCCAAATGCCATTGTCCAAAAGTGTAGTTACGTCAGAACATACATTATCAATTAGGTTCCTGTAACTTCACAGGGACAGAATCAGATTATTTAACCTATTAAAGGAAAGGCTTACCAAGCCAATTGCATATGAGATCCTGATCTCCAGCATAAATAAGCACATTGATACCATCCTCAAGGAGTGCAGGAATTCCCACTTCGAGATTTTTCATCCAGTCCCTTATCATGGCGTCATAAACCTCGCTACTGCATGAAACGAAGTCCCTGTTTCCAACCCCTAGAGCATCCCTTACTGTTTTATGATTTAGAAAGTCTTCCATGTTTGAGAAGTCATAGCATAAGTTGCCCTCGCATTTCTTTCTAATATCGTAATACTGCATAGTCAAGTAAATCACATGTTACGAAATTGGTTACGCATCTTGTCTATTTTAATCGGAATGCTGTGTTTTTTCTTATGGAAATAGGATATGCAGAATATTACTTACGTTTACATTGCCAACAACGTTAATGACCTCGTCGAATATTCTGGTGCAAACATAAAATGCATTTTCGCAAGCAGATTCACCGCTGTTGCCTGAGAAATTGGAAATTGAGTTAACCAAGCTATTAATCAATTGTTATTGACTTCTAGATTTGTATGTAATAGTTGGAATGCATATCTCTTCAGTTTCTTTGGATTCATTTTACACAATGCACAAAGTAAATGAGAGAGAGAGAAAAAAAACCACAATCTTTTATAGCTTGCTGACAATCTGGAATCATTCCGTTGATCCAATCATGATCGGATTGCTGAATTAATTTGTTTTCTAAAGCATAGTCCGTGTATGCTTGGTACTGGATGCTAGGATTAGTGAGGCCATTACCAATGGCAAAGCCCTGTTAAATCATTTCTTTGGTTATGCTACATTATGGTTCCAATAAAGCGTGTATGAAGCGAAGTAAATGAAATGAAATTGAATAAAAAGGGAGAGATACCTTAAGATTTATGTGAATGCCTTTTCTGTTCTTGTTTCCTTGGTGCACCCGAGCAGCAAAGGCAGGGATGTAGTGGCCAGCGTAAGATTCTCCAGTTATGTAGAAATCATTTTTAGCAAACTGAGGATGTTGTTTGAAGAAAGCCTAGCGTCATCATTGGAAAAGTCAGGTTATGCCGATATTGTTCACAAGTTTTGCTGTTGTCAATCCATCATTGGAAGCACAAAATATTATTGCTGTAGAAACTAGAAACTAGAAACCATCAGAAACTGACCTGCAAGAAGTCGTACAAGTCACTGCTAACCCCTGTTTCATCGTGTCTTACGTCACTAGCATCTGCTGTGTAACTAAAGCCCGTTCCAGTCGGTTGGTCAACATATATGAGGTTTGAAACCTGCGAATATGCAACAGTACTGTCTGCATTCAACTTGAAAAACGAACTTACAACTCAACTGGGCTAACGTGTGAACATGTCTTGGCCGAGAACTCATTTCAAAAGTCTTACCATCTAAAAGCATCCAGTACTTACCTTGTCCCAGCCATGGTCATTCCACACAAGAGACAAGTTGTTGGTTAGTTGAAAAGGACCATTTTCGTAAAACAACGCCAATTCGCTACTACAACCTGGTCCTCCGCTTAACCATATGACAACAGGATCATCCTTCTTGTTCCTTGATTCAAAGAAGAAGTAGAACATTCTGAACACATTCAGACAACAATCTAGAAATGTTAGCCATTTGACAGAACTTTGTAACCAATTAATTTTAAAAAAATGTAACTAAACTAAATATAAGGTATGATGTAAACTTGTGCGCAATCTGAGAAACCAAAAGACTTATCAAAGTCCACAGGAGAAGGCCAACCAATCAAAATCATATATCTCTGTACCATCAAAGCCAAAGCCAAGAAACAATTCATAACCATGAGCAGGCTATAAAATGCGTTATTACCTTGCGGCTTTAGTATGAGGAAGCCGGTAGTACCCAGCATGGTGGCCCAAGTCTTTAACAGAAGGCGCAATATCACCAAGAAGATGGAAACTGAATTGCTTCTCAACAATCGCTGGAGCGCCGACCAAAGAGTCATCATCTATGCCTATGTTGATACCATGTTTTGGAAACAAATTGAGGTCTCTTATGAGCTTCTCTGCCCGCCCACTCGGCGAGTTGCTTGTTAAAGAGAAGCATTCTGGTTCGTCAGGAGACATTGCCTCCGACTTTAGTGAAATAACAAAGACAAAAAGGCAGAAAGAAAGCAGAATGTAAGAGAAAATAGATGCCATTGCTTTTGAGCTATGAAAATTTAACCTTCTGTATGAAAAGAAGAAATGGCTAATTAGTTCACTGGAAACTTGAGGTGAAGGTTGTGTTCAACACAGTGCAAGCGGAGACAGGAGACTATCTATTGCTTAATAAAAGAGTTACAAGTAGATATTATGCCTCCTGAATAATGTTTATATACAGAATTCGTGTAACAATCAATCATCTTTACAAGAGACACTTTTTCTAATGCCCTGAACTTTATAGCGTACAAGTTTGAATTAATTACCCATACAAACGAATCTTAAACCTTCTCTTATGGGAAAGCAAGCGCAAAAAAGTCTGTGATTTTTGTATATAGACATTTTGTCGCCTATCGTTGATTGAAGTTAGCTTTATGAATGACCTTAAGAAATTAAAGGCAATGGAATTAAAATGGTGCATTTGAAGTCCTCTATAAAAATAAATGAAATCATCCATTCCTTCCTCCCAATATTGCCGTTTTCTTTTGACAAATCAACAATCATTAGCCTGACGTACACAGTTTTTCCTCAAGGCATGCATGTTTTAGGGCATTCTTTGAATGTTTATTGTGAATTAGTAAATGTTTATTGTGCTAACAGAGGAGTTCATTCCTAAGTTCTAACCTGATTAAAATAATCCCCAGATCCCGCTTCATTACGGGATTTTGGACTGGGTGATGACGAGGATGACGACGACGAAGATGAAGCCCAACCAACCATGGGATTATATGATATTTTCATGTTCTCTTTATTTAAGGAAATTCTCCTTCACTTTCAAAGAAGCATAAGATTGCAAGCTAGGTTTCTTTGTGGGGTTCGGTTATAACTTTATTATAAACATAAGAGCGAGAGTGGTCTGCTCGTTGTACGAATAAACAAATGGGAATTTGTAGAATTCCCTTGCGTGTAAGATGCCACTATCTTAAAAGGATCTTCATTTAATTGAACTCTGGTGGCCTCGATCTACTCTACATATGACACGTTTATACGTCTGTCTTTGTGCACTGACTTTACTCCAACGTCTTAAGGCATCGTGACTTGGAAGAAGCATAAAACTCTGACCTACATTACAGCTTTAATAACTTAAATGTAAACAGAAATATAGGTTCTATGGGCTCAGAGTTCTTGACTTCCTTTTAAGATAATGATTTTGGTTACATATTGGATAATCCGTACATTGAGTTGTATGTAAATTCACCACAGAAATCACAGTGTTTACAGATTTTGGGACTCGTTTACTGTTCGCTTTTCATTAAAAAGTTCAAAGATTCCATCACAAAATTGTTAGTGATATGACAGGCTCATTTACAAGACATGATCCGATTGTTGTGCGCGCGGGTGCAAGATGCGAACATGAAGGGATCATTTATCTCACATTTCGACTACTGATTCAACATTAGCTTCTCGTCTATTTTCGGAAAGGAGAAAAAGAAGATATTGCTTGCTCTTCAAATAAGAAAAGAAAGTGAAGAATATGCGTTGGTAGGTAGTGCATGTAGATAAAAGAATTCTATCAGGGGGTATATGTTAGGCGTTGGAAATTGATTAAAGGGAAAAGATATTTGCCTTTATGCTCAATTTCGGGGAGTGTCTTTTACTTTAACTCGTTAAGGGACATCCTGCTTCAAAGGTGATAAACGCGAGGGTGGAATATTTCTATCAATTCTCTTTTGCATCGGCAGATCTAATCTGAAAGACCCAAAATGTACAGATGGACTTGCTTTCGCAATACCCTTTTATTGCTTTTCCATCAACGAAAGTAATGCTCACGTAATTGTGAACATGCAAATACTAACTTAACACTGGACTAATTTTTCTTTAACTAGAATAGCTCGACTGCAGAGACATATTTTAAATTACAAATATAATGATATGCTATGAATGCTGCCACTGAGCATTGCTTAGTTTTTCATCAATGTAAAATTAAGATGCCTATCTGTCGAAAGTAGATTAGAGAGGAGACAAGGTTTCGGCTCAACTAGTGTCATAAGGAAATTGTAGATTTAATACCAAAAAATTAAATATAAATTATTTTCTGTTTATAATTAGTAAACATTATCGTATATGAACATCTAGTTTCTCTTAAGAAGTGCAATTGGCATAACATTAAATGGGTTGTTAATAGTTAATTGAAGACCCAATGATAAGTTTTCCCATTTTTAGACAAAAAAATCCCACTTAGAAAGGAAAGGAGCGCAAATAATTAATAACTTAATTGTTAAGTTCTTTAGGGTTATCATCTTATAAATACGCCCTGAGCACCCAAGATTAAACAAAGAAAATATATCTTCACTTAGATTTATCTTAGGAATATACACTTAGATTTATCTTAGGAATATACCAAACCTGCCACTTATCTTGTTATACTTCTTACAGGTTCCAAAATTTCAACAATGGAAGGAAAAAAGACAAAAGGGAAACAGAAAATTGAAATAAAAAGAATCGAAAGTGAAAACGATAGAATTATAACCTTCTCAAAGCGAAAATCAGGTATTTATAAAAAAGCAAGCGAATTGGTCACACTGACTGGTGGTGAAATTGCATTCGGGGTGTTGTCTCCTACAGGTAAACCTTTTACCTTTGCTCATCCGTCCATTGACGTAGTTGCTAATCGCTTGCTTGGTGAAAGTGAAAATCAAGATGACGCCATGGAAGCGATTCTAGAGGCATACAGGCAGATGCAGGTGAATGAGTTGACCCAAGAACTCAACCAAGCAATGGAACATCTAGATTTGATGAAGCAAAATTTTAAGGAACTTGGAGAAATGGTGAGCCACGGATACACCAAGGGTTGGTGGAGTGTTATCACAAACGAGCTGGATTATGAAAAACTGGAGCCGGTTACGGCAGCATTTTGGAAAGTTGATCAAGAGTTGGAGAAAACATTGAAGGAAAGAGCTGATGGAGCATCATCTTCAAATCCTTCTAACATTTCCCCATGAATCATTTTATTACTTGCATGATTCCCCCATTTTGTCCTCGCAATTCTGATCCTAACAAACGAGATTAGCCTCATTGAGGTTTGTTAGCCATGTTTTCCTTTGATGTAATTTTTTTTCTAGAAACTCGTTTCACAGTGAAGTGCTACTCTATGGTTTTAAAACAATTTCAGATACATATATAATATTCAATTAAATATGAAATGATGATGTAAAATAATTATGCGCATAAAATTTTTGTAGTAATTTTTAGAAAAGAACATATTTCATTACAAGTTAACATTGTTATTCTTCTTAATAAATTGATTTTACGTCCTTTAACAAAGAAATTATTATTATTAATTTTTAAAGTCTTAAAAATTTGCACTCTCTAATAATAGATTAAAATATCCTAAAATATAAATTTATTAAAAGAGCATTCATATTTAAAGATATCATATAATAAATACAAAAAAGGATATTTCATACAATTAATAGTATTTGAATACATCAAATCAATCTAAATATTTTGGAAAGTGTTGGAGGATCTTTTTAGGAAAATTATGACTGATAATTCTCGCTCTATATGTATAGCTTTTCTATCCAATAAGAGTCATATTTATTGGAAAAACCATGAAGATTAATAAAATGGATGTAAAAAAAACATGCTATTTTGTTTAATTTACGTTAGAAAAGATAAATAAGAGTTATTGATAAAATTGAAAAAGAAATAGAAGAAATCATAAAGAAAGCAAAAACGTAAAATTATGTTTGGAGAAGGACGAATCAATGCTATTGTGCATGTGAGTTTAATTCTATGTTACTCTTTTTTTATTTTTTCAAGTTATATTATAGAGCTTTTACTGACTGCTAGAAATATCTTCATCATTTATAATTTGGCCATGTTTAAAATCAGTGAATTGCATTAGTTGTTTGCTGATTTTTTTCTCTTTACTGAATAGGTCTCTCACTATTCTTATTCTTATTGGTAGTAAATTGATCCCACTTAATACTAACATAATATGTGAATTCAACTACTATTAGTTTGACTTTCTGTTTCTTGAAATAATTATGATAATTAAACACATGTTATGCCTTTCTCTCCCATTTAAAGTATAGTTTAGGATCATTCTTCCCTTAAAAGGTAGAGATTTTCATTCTTAGTACTAGCCAAGTTGCTACTTTGTTTTGAAACACCCTTTTTTACTTGTCGTAGAACTAGTCTCATCACGATAATAATCCTTCTCTTCCTCCTCCTCCTCAAATGTGTGTTTCCTAGAAAATTTAGGTCTAGATGGGAACTTTAAACCATCTAACCTCATGTGTAAAACCTTCAATTGGTCTTCAATAGCTTTCATGAATAACTTGAGATCAAGTTCTACATTATCTTCATCGCTATTTATGTTTAAATCTACAAAGAAAACATTATTTGAAATATTTTTTTTTCTTAAACTATCTATCCTTATGTTTATAACCTTGAATTGGTTTTGGATAGTTTTTATGAACAACTTGAGGCCAAGTTTTGCATTATCTCCACTGCTACTCATATTTAAATCTACAAAGAAAACATTAGTAATAATTATTTGTTTTCCTCACAACTCCCCTCTATGTTTATACTCAAGATCATGTCACTTAGTCACTTGTATTTCACTCAATTTTGACTTTTTTGACGATGTTCTCACTATTCTTGCCTTTCACCCCTTAATTTCCGTTTACAAGCCCTTTAAGTAGAACTTTATCACTGTTCTTACTAAAACAACAAGCAATAATGGGTTTACATCTTTGGTTGATGAAAATTATGATTAACAAGAAAAAACAAAGGATGTGAAATCAACAAGAAGGTAACAAGGATGAAATGAACTAAGAATAGGTTAACAAAATCAACACAAAATAAACAAACAAACTCAACAAGAAGGCAACAATGATGAAACAAAACTAATAACCGTGTTTAAACTAGAACAATAGTTAAAAAACTTTATAGCACACTAAAACACATTGTAACCAAGTTACACAATATATATATGCTATTTGGCTTTTGACGCGCGCTTTCTTTTTTCATTTCAATTGTTTTTCTTTTCTCATCTCTCTCTCTCTCTCTCTCTCTATATATATATATATATATATATATATTATTTTAACTAAAAAAATACAAGAGAAAAATAAATGGAATAACTTTGATTGAAGAAGAAGACACAAAATGCATGTTACGAACAGAAAGAATTGAATATGATGGACGGTAAATAACATAACCACAAATAGATAAGGATACGAGTATTAACTGTTTATATCTTAGTATTTCTTTTAATAGTTTCATAATTAAGAATTTAGATAGAGCAAAATAATTCAACATCATCATTTTCTTCAATATCTTGTATGGAGCCTTAAAAACATCGAAAACCTCTCAATACAACTTTTTAATAATGAATAAGCTAGATTTAAAAATTCTTGAGATCCTTTTACATTTGCACTACGAAGGGCCAACTAAAAAACTTAAAAGATCACTAAAATGCCACTAAAAATAATTTTGAAAATGAGGTCGGTTGAATCACTAAGGAGTTTTTCCTCAAATGCAACACCATCGAGTTTAATATGAAATTGAGTCTATAAAAATAATATCATTTAATTTCTAATAAGGAAACATAATTTTTTGTTATTTTAATTTTAATTTTTTAAAATTTAAAAATTGAAATTATATTTTTAATATATTAAATTAAAATAAATCTATTTTGAAAATTTGTTTATATTAATCTCTTAAAATTTAAAAGTAGATAAAAATGATTAATTTAAATTTGACTTATTAATTTAAAATTAAATTGAATTGAATTAAACACAATATACTAGTGATAATAATATTATATACTAAATATTGATATAAAAAAGGACCTAAATATCGGGTCTATACAAAATTAATTAATGTAATATAATTAGAAATAAAAAATTTAAAAGTAATTAATTTTTTAAAATTTTAATTTAATATTAACTATTTTAAAATTTTAATTTAATGTGTAATTTTTAAAATTTGTACAAAGTAAATCAAAACAATTCAAATTTTGTATAAATTAAATCAAATTTATATTTATATTTTATCTTTATTTTTATCACTATCTCTTTTAGTAATTTGTAATAACTTTTGGACATAATTTTCTTTTAATCCCTTAATTTTTTAACAGGAGGAGAAAAACTTTCTTTATAGTAGAGTTTTCAAAGAGTTTAATCCATCAACCCAATCAGCTGATTACTAAATATAATTATTAGTGGTTTGACGTGATTAAACAACTAAAACCTTTCAATCTGTCAAAAAATAGTTAATAAATCATTTACTGAATAAGGACTTCATATGATTACACTAGTGATATTCTAAATAGGGATTAATATATGTAACTACGGAAGTTATACCAAAGGCCATCATACAGACAATCAATGTCAAAGGACTAACACTCTTTCATTTAAAGACTCACCTCTAGGTTTTATTTTGTCATTAAAGAACATATTTATAATGAATAAAATTTAACTACGAAATCTTGTAGCAAAATTAGTTTCTTGCACTTTACAGAAATATAGATTGGGCAACTTATAGCAGGTATATGACATGGATAAGACATATAAAGATGGTCGTGTTATTAACTGTGTTATGAACGAATTGCTTTGTATGGTTGGTGCCACGCCATCAATTTTTAAGAAGATTAACTTCAATTCATAATAAGTATATAACCTAATAAATTACTTGGACATAAGACATAACATCGTTATGACCATCATTTATAAATGTGTGCCGGCATAAGACTTTAGCGATTTCATGTTACTTTCTTAATTTTCTGGATATGTGTGTTTTTATTACTTAAAAATTGTCTTTTGGTATGCTATTTTAAAATGACGTGCAATTATTTTTTCATATTTCAAAAGTATTTTTAATACATTAAAATGACGTGCAATTATTTTTTTCATATTTCAAAAGTATTTTTAATACGGTCAAACTTCTTATATATTAACATACCAAAAGACAATTTTTAAGTAATAAAAACACACATATCTAGAAAATTAAGAAAGTAACATGAAATCGCTAATGTCTTATGCAGGCACACACACATGTATATGTAAGTTACCGAGTACTCTTCCCAAGTTCCTGTCTGATCATGCTCTAAGGGTTGGACTGTTATGAGTTAATAGAAAATAATATTTACGCAATACACGTTCTTTGTTACCGAGTTGAACTTTGTATAGCCATTTAAGACGAATTCGAAGACTGATTTAAGCTCACGTTACTTTTCTAATACCACTTGTTGAATCTTCTGTTTTCTGATTCTGTTTTACCGGTAACTTTTGTTCTAAGATGCTTTGTATTCTTTGACATATACGGAATAATTGAGAACTCTATCTCTTTTTATATCACAAAAAGAATGACTTAAAAATACAATCCAATGTATCGCATAAGGAGCATGATATTTTAAGCCCTTACACGCATTCTTGTCCTAATTGTGCTAAATAATTGAGAAATATAATTGCATACTATTTTTATTTTAATAAATTCACAAATTACATATATTTTAATACGAAATTATCGTGAAATTATTTTAAATTAAGAAACCTAACTTTCAATAATATAGTACCACTTGTAAAAATAAGAATTTGCGGGTTAATTAATTTCTTATTGAATTGAATTTTTTTAGAATTTTACATCTGAAAATTGCTTTAGATGGAATATAAGGTGAGCCAACATAGATTCCTTAAACTGTATATCATCTGATGACAAACTGAAAAGGCAGAACCGATTGGTGTTTAGTAGCTGACTAGGGTTAGATTGCCCTGCATCCAGGTCTTTAGCATCTCCAATGCAACTTTTGGTTGATCCATTGGCACCAAGTGACCAGCACTGTGAACCTAGTTTTGTTATAGACGATCATACACTTGACAGAGTTAGCTGTCAGCCTATCAAAAGTGCAATAGAAAAATTTCCAGAGTACTGAGATATATGGCCTAACCTTGAGGAAGGAGAGAGGTCCATGGCTTTTCAGCTCTCCCGCCTCAGAACCTTCAACAGTAAATGGAACTGAAGGGGCAGCTACAAATTGTTTTTGGCCAGACCAATTTATGGCATTTACCCACCAAGAATTTCCTGTGTCAAGTACATACGAATGTTGTGATTGAATAAACTACTTTGCAATTGGGTCCTTTCTGAATATACCACAATATGAGGAGGCTTACCCAGCCAGTTGCATATTAGGTCCTCCTCTCCAACATATACAAGCACTCTAATTCCATTCTCAAGAAGAGCAGGAATTCCTTTTTCCAGATTCTTCATCCAATCTGTTTGCAAGGCCTGATACACCTCAGTGCTGCATGAAATCCAATCTATGTCTCCCACTCCAAGAGCCTTCTTAACTGTATCTTGGTTCAGGAAATTATCCACTCGCGAGAAGTCATAGCACATCTGGCCCTGGCATGTCTTTCTGATATCATAGTACTGCAGATTTAAAACAGCAGAGAAATCTCCTTAAACGATTGAACTACATAAAAAATTATTATTAATATCATTGTGGGTTTGCTTTCTTCTTTACATTTATATTTCCAGCGATTTCTAGGATGGATTCGAATATATTATTGCAAGAGGAATAAGCAGACAAGCAGTCGTTTTCGTCGCCTGTAGAATCTGAGAAACAAAGCATTCAAGCAGAAGATCACTATATACAGTGGAGCAATTTAATAAAGTCAAGTGTGATTGCCTGTTGAGGAAATGCTATCTTCAAGTACAACTTACTTATGGGAACATTCTACTCAAAAGATTGACGCTGATGTATAAAAACAGATACAGAAATTACCACACGAGTTTGCTTGTTGCACACAATCTGGAACCAAAGCCTTGATGTCGTCATAATCAGATTGTTGAATCAATTTGTTAGCCAAAGCAAAATCTGGGTATGCTGTATATTGGATGGCTGGATTAGTAAGACCATTACCAATGGCAAATCCCTGAAAAACATCCCATGCCCATATGGTTAAAAGGTTGACATCAGCAGTCCTTGATTTGCAATCATGTACAAGAACTAACCTTGAGGTTTATGGGGATTCCTTCATTGTTATTGTTCCCTTGATGGACCCGAGAGGCAAAAGCAGGGATGTAGTGGCCGGCATAAGATTCTCCGGTTATGTAGAAATCGTTTTTGGCGAACTCAGGATGTGCTTTGAAGAAGGCCTATCGTTATGCAATAAAGTCACGCTCTTGTTATAAATTCTAAACTAGCAATTGACGATGAAGTGAACTGACCTGCAAGAAGTTGTACAAGTCATTGCTAACACCGGCCTCATCGGTTCGAATATCGCTGTCGCTTGTAGAATAACTGAAGCCAGTTCCGGTAGGCTGGTCGACATATATCAGATTTGATGCCTGCAAATTGAACGACGACAAGTTTCCATTTAGTTAAACTGAAAAATTCCGTGACGTTGAACATGAGAAGAAAACAGGGTTCAACAATCGAAAGAAGAAAATCGCATATTGATTAGGAATACGTACCCTGTCCCATCCAAAGTCGTTCCATTTTAGAGCTAGGCTGCTTGTAATCTGGAAAGGACCATTTTCATAGAACAGTGCCAATTCACTGCTACACCCAGGCCCTCCAGTCAACCATATCACAACAGGATCATTGTTACTGTTTCGGGATTCGAAGAAAAAGTAGAACATTCTGCAGATAAGTTGAACAGCCAGTTAGCAGCATATATAATATAAAACCATAAATTCGTAATCAACAGAAACCAGACAATAGCCTTGAGCAGGTATGGACAGGCTTTTTCTTATAGGATGTTGGAGCCTAGTTACCTTGCTCCTACGGTGTTGGGAAGGCGATAGTAACCGGCATGGTGACCCAAGTCTTGGACAGAAGGCCCAGGGTCACCAAGAATATGAAGTTCCAATTGTTTCTCAACAATTCCTGAAGCATTTAGCAAAGAGCCTTCATTATAAGCGACCAGGTTGACCTCATGTTTTGGGAACAAATTCAGTGCTCTTATGAGCTTTTCTGCTTGCCCTTTGGCAGAATAGACAGTCGAATTCTGACGACTCAGCTTAGGAGGATGTCTTGCATGCAACAATACCGGTGAAGTATATAAGAAGAGAAATAGGACAAGCGTAGACTGTAGCCAGCGAGAGAAAGGCGACTCCATCCTTTTCCTTTTGAGCTTTGTTGTTTCTTGAACTGCTGCTCGGGTTGAGTGTGCAATATTTATACGGAGATAGGATCTTCTGTCTAATTTTATGGTGTCTTATTTTGTCTCATAAATTTCAGTCATTTATTTATGTAGGTCCTGCATTTATTTATGCAGGGCTCATGCGGAACTCGTATAAATAAATGACTGAAATTTAAGGTATAGAATAAGACACTATAACATTAGATAGAAGATCTGGACTCATTTATATGGTTGTATCCTGAAAAAGACAAGATTGTTTTGAAGAGAATGGACCTCTATTTTGTGCTATCCCTGTAGACAGAGCGCACAAGAGTTACAACCTTGTATTTATATTTGTTAGCTTATGCGTCTCTGTGCTAGCTTTTGTATGCCTTATTAGGTAACGCGGTTTCTAGCCATTAATCTACAAATAATGTAATACAAAACAAATTTAGTAATTTAGGATGCCAACTTTTAATCTACAATATTCCACAAATAAGAACATCCTCTGATTCACGTTAGTCCTACATATTTCTGAGATATCCCGTTTGGAGACTACTGATTTGGATGGTTATAGCAAAGGCCAACTGATAAATATTCAACACATCGCTGAAGGTTTTTGGTACAATTGTTAAATATTCCGCGCGTCCCTTTCACATGGATTATTTGCATGATTTTATCCTTCTCGGTATATTTAGTTCACCATTTCTATTAGATTTTTCATTGTTAAATCATATGATATTCTCACTCAACAAACAATATAAAGGTTTTTGTTCTTGTAAAACGATGGAATGTTGAATTACGATATTGGGCTCATTGCATTTGATGATTTGTTTTCTTAAATTGTGATATTTCCATTCAATAAATTTTTTTAAATTACTCAATAATGAAGCTTTGTAAATGTAACTTTTGAGTTATGATATCTACTATTAGAAAGTACAATGGACTATCGACTTCTCGACTCTACTCGACCCGACGTCTTTCACCGCCTCTAATTAATTAAGATTTCCTACTTTCATACGATTATATTTAATATTAAGAACTACAAGAAATTAATATTTTATCAAGAAATACCATGTGAATCCCATCAAATACAATTATATTCATTTCATTAGAAATTTTTTCCCGTTTGTGACCAATAAGTTTCTTCACCTTCTATATATTTTTTAATATTTAGTAAAAGCTTGCCCCCCAGTAAAATTGATTTTTTGCTCACCCCTGATTTAGCAGATTAGGTGTGCAGGTGGGAGATCCTAAATCTGTTTATAATGTGTATATATATATATATATATGCTGGAGATCCGTTAATTTGGCTTTGTTTCCCTCTCTTTTTTGTCAAGATATGGGGGAAAAAAACACATTAAGGGTAGATATAATATATATATATATACGTTCTATAAAGATTGCCGTGATGTTCCCGCCTCCATGATCGATGTTTCTGAGGAATATCGATTCTTTTTTGAGTCCATTTTACACGTCAGTTTTCCTGTTAATTCGTCACCATCTTATAGAAACTAAAAGCTATAAAGATATGAAAAGCCGAATAAGAAAATATGAAGGTATTGGTTGCGTGATATTATTCTCTCGGTGGGATATATTGATGAGCTAACTCTAATTGATTTGTTCTATATATATTTTTTTTTGAAAGATAATTTGTTCTATATATTAATCTAGTGGTATGTTTCTCACGTTAATCTTATGGATGCAAACCTCAAAGAAAAAGGGCAGAAGAGTTTGTCTTTCTCAATTTCCTATATATGTCAAAGACTGGCACTTCCTTGTGAACGAAAAGCGAACCTGGACATGATATAATTGACTCATCCAAAATGGTGCTCTTTAGCAGACTCCATAGAAAATGCATCCTTGGCGCAGGAACATCATTAAAGCGTTTTCAAAATTTATGCTGTTCAAGACCAACAGTTTTCCTAGAAAAAAGCGCAGAATACATAATTAAACGTTTTCCAAGTCGACGCTATCCAATTGCTCTGCAAAAGAGCAAAAAATCTGATACATACTAAAAGCGATGTCAACTTTATTTTCTTGTTCATCGTACCTTGTAGTTATCAGTTGAGTTCTTCAACTACTTCACAACTAAAAGTAGATTACTAGCCCATACCGTTAATACAAGTGAGCAAAATGCATTATTGCTTCCATGAAGTCTATTTTCGTTTTTTCATGCATGAAATACGTGCTAATTCCATACCTTTTTCTTTTGTTCAAATTCCATTGTTTTAAGAAACATCTTTATGATGCAAATGTTAGAAATTTCATGCGGAAACTAAAACACAAACCCATAATTAATTGAATACAAACCATCAATGTTTTAAAAATTGATACATACCATTTGAAGAACACGTAGCCATGTTAAATCAATAAATCCACTCTTATTTGTAAGCCTTAAATCCTTGATCTCTTCTTCTCCTTTTCTAATGTGATACACTAAATTATCTTTTAATGATGGAATGAGAACCTTTAGAAAACAGAGGTTATGTATCTTCTTTTATAGATAGGAGAAGAGGGCCAAGAAATAACTGTTGTTTTTAAAGTACCCCCTCTATGAAAGGGTACATAGCCTTACAACATGTATGTTTATTTTGGGCATTCTTTTAATTGGCCAAACTTGTATAAGTGGGTAATATATTAAAACACTAGGTTAGTGGGCCACCCACTTAATTTAACGTGTAAATAACATTCTCTCACTTGATCCATTAAATCGATTATGAAAACTAATACATACATACATACATATATATATATGTATGTATGTATGTATTGGAAAATATGTTTGACACACGTGATCACGTTTCAACAACTTAGCCAATATGCTCAAAATCATATGTCATAATACGGAGTTTAGATCATAAATGCGAGTCATGGCGGTTACATAACCATAATGTCATGTTTTCTTCCATGCACCACACATCAATAACCTTACTAACCAATCCTGAATGCCATAATAGCCCCTGTAATTTGTCCTGTCAGGACACTTGTTGTTTTTCACATAATCAACCGTGCACCCATAATTTGAAAACAAGAATATACAGAAACAATCTTTAATGCGCAAATTGTCAATTACATAACCACCATTCATTATCATACAAATTATGGAATCCTCACATGACCTATTCTCGTAAAATGTTCCAAATATGCCTCTGAACTTAATCCTTTAGTTAATGGATCAGCAACCATAAGTGTGTTCCTAATATTTTCAATTGACACTTGTTGTTTCCGGACTCTTTCTTTAACAACTAAATATTTTAAATCTATGTGTTTCGATCCATAAGAAAATTTGCCATTCTTAGAAAAGAAAACAACTACAGTGTTATCACAATATATTCTCAGTGGTTTCGCAATAGAGTTGACAACACGAAGACCTGATATAAAATTCCGCAACCACAAAGCATGACTTGAGGCTTCAAAATAAGCAACAAATTCAGCTTCCATTGTAGATGAAGCAATAATTGATTGTTTTTCACTCTTCCACGATATTTGCCCCATTGCCAGCATAAAGACATATCCTAAAGTTGGCTTTAAGCTATCGAGACAACCACCATAATCAGAATCCGAGTAAACGATAACTTCTAAATGTTCTGATCTTTTATATGTGAGCATATAGTCCTTTGTTCTTTGTAAGTACCCCATAACCTTCTTTGCAGCTTTCCAGTGTTCGAATCCTGGATCACTTTGATATCTTCCTAACATACCAACAACAACACTGATATGCGGTCTAGTACAAGTTTGGGCACATATCAAACTCCCTACAGCTCATGCATACGGAATTTTCTTCATTTTCTCCCTTTCTATAATATTCCTTGGACACCGCATTGTACTTAATTTGTCACCTTTCAATATAGGTGCAATACCCTCTGAATATGACCACATATTGTATCTTTCTAAAATTCGATTAATATATCCTTTATGAGACAAACCTAAGACTCCTCGAGATCGATCCCTAATGATCTCGATGCCAATAACATAGTTTGCCTCACCCATATCAACCATCTGAAAATTTTTAGATAGATATTCCTTAGTTTCATGTAACAAACCTAGATTACTACTAGCAAGCAAAATATCATCCACATACAATATCAAAAATATAAACTTACTCCTACTAACTTTTGGATATATGCACTGATCAACAGCATTTCCTTAAATCTGAATGATGTAATGGTATCATTGTACTTAATATACCATTGTCTGGAAGCTTGTTTAAGACTGTAAATGGATTTCTTTAATTTGCAAACGAGGTGTTCGTTTCCTTTCTTTGTACACCTCTCAAGTTATTCCATATAAATATCCTCATCCAAATTCCCATTTAAAAATGCAGTTATCATATCCATTTGATACAGCTCTAAAGCAAAATGAGCTACAAGTGTTATGATGATTCTAAGTGAATCCTTCTTGGAAACTGGAGAGAAGGTATCTCTGTAATCTATACCTTTTGAGTGAATTCTTTTGGCCACAAGTCTGGCCTTAAATCATTTGATATTTCCTTTAGCGTTGCGTTTTGTCTTAAAAATCCATTTACAATCGACGGGTTTACAATTATCAGGCAATTTGACGAGATCCTAGACACCATTATGGGCTATAGAATTTAACTCTTTATTCATAGCTTCCATCCATTTACTAGAATCATCACTTTCTATGGCTTATGAAAATGAAACCGGATCCTTCCTTATTCCAATATCAAAGTCAGATTCTTGTAGATACACCACATAATCGTCTGAAATGGCTGATCTCCTTTCTCTTTGAGATCTCCTCAAAGGTGCCAGTTATGGTGATTCTACAGTATTTTCAAAGGCAATATTTTCTGGTGGTAATGAATCATCTCTATTATGTTGTTCATGTTCCTCTACTTGTTCAATAAGTTGAGGAGCAATAGTTTGCTGAGGTAAAAAGGATGGTGGGACATCCATTCTTGTCTTCTCAATATCTACCTTTCTTGGTTTATTACTCCCACTGATTTCACCATTCTCTAAGAATCTAGCATTACCAGTTTCAACTATTCTCACGCTGTGGTTAGGACAGTAAAATCTGTGCCCTTTTGATTTATCTGGATAGCCAATAAAATATCTAGATACCATTCTTGAGTCAAGCTTTTTCTCATGTAGGTTATAGATTCTTGCCTCTGCTGGACAACCCCATATATGTATATGTCTCAAACTAGGTTTCCTACTAATCCATAACTCCAAAGGAGTTTTTGGAACTGCCTTACTAGGAACTCTATTCAAGATATACATCGTGGTCTTTAAGGCTTTACCCCATAATGAAATTGGTACAAAAGTGTAACTCATCGTACTCCTAACCATTTTCATTAATGTGCGATTATGCCTTTCAGCAACACCATTCTGCTGTGGTATACCAGGCATTATGTACTGAGCACGAATGCCACACTTTTCAAGGAATTTGGCAAAAGGACCAGGATTTTGTCCTGATTCATGATATCTACCATAATATTCACCACCTCGATCTGACCTCACAATTTTAATCCTTTTATCTAATCGTCTCTCGACTTCTGTAATGTACACCTCAAAGATGTCAATAGCCTGAGACTTTTCATGAATTAGATAAATATAACCATAATGAGACAAATTATCTATAAAGGTGACAAAATATTTTTCCCCAGTAAAACATGGGATAAAAAGTGGTCCACAAATATCTATATGAATTATCTTAAGAAGCTTATTACTTTTTGTGGCACCTTTCTTTATATGTTTAGTTTGCTTTCCCTTTATACAATCCATGCATACCTCAAAATCAGTGAAGTCAAGATTTTGTAAAATCCTGTTTTTCACTAATCTCTCAATTCTTTCCCTAGAGATATGCCCTAGTCTTTTGTGCCACAGGATTGAAGAATTTTCATTAATTAAGCCATGTTTTGAACCAACATTTGAATTCAGGGTCATCAAAGCTTGTGCAAATTCATGGTCCAAGGAAATTTTATATAAACCATCACATAAAATACCAAAACTAACTGTATCAGAATTTAACAATAAACTTAATTTTCCAAAACTAAATAAAACAGAATATCTAGCAACATCTGATTTAGACAAAGAAACTAAATTCCTAGAATTCAAAGGTACATAAAAGGTATTAAGAAGATCCATTTGATGACCAGTCTCTAAGAACAAGCGATAGGTGCTGGCATCTACCACTTCTACTTGGAGACAGTTTCCCATATAGAGGAACTTTTCACTTTCCTTCAATTTCTGGGTTGTAAGGAATTCCTGCATTAAATTAGTCACATGAGTTGTAGCTCCTGAATCAATCCACCAAGTATTTGAAGGTACTTCAGCAAGATTGGATTCATACCATACAAAAGAAAGATTTGTACCTCTCTTTTCAAACCAAGTCTTGCGCTTGTTACAGTTCTTCTTCACATGTCCTTTCTTGAACAAAAATAGTAACTTACTGGGAATTTTCTATCATGACTTTGGCTACCTTCCCCAGGTCCATTTTTCTTTGGTGGAAAGTTCTTTCTTTTTCTAAAATTTCCTTTCTTCTTCATGACTCTGTGAGATACAGCAAGAGCAAGATTATATCCTTCTTGTCTTAATCTCACTTCCTCCTGAAGGGTGGAGAAAGGAAAGGTATAACAGTGGGAGTGGCAGAAAGAAGAGAGAAAATGAAGGAAGATAAGGGTTTTCTAAAAGTTGATGCAAACTTACATGGTCACAAATGTGTGACCTTTAAAGGGACACAGGTGTGTGATCTTCACAGACTAACACTATATAGTTACATGGTCATGTAACTAACTGTGTAAATAATCATAGATTTGTTATTAGACCTTATAGGTCTCTTTGAACGTGTGTACAAGTTGAAATGAAATTTGTATATATATGAGCACATACACAAGAATGAATATGACTGTGTATACTTGAAGTTTGTATCAAGTTTATTAAGGGGAAGTAGATAAACATAAGGAGATAAACTACCAAAAGATCTTTAGACATCCTAGAACTAATCTATATATATATGGGGTGGGGGGTGTATTGTGGGGCATTTCCTACACCTTAGAATGTTCAAAATTATCTTATTACATTCATAGATGATTACTCACATTATGGGTACCTTTATCTCATTTATTAGAAGCCATAAACATTAAACATCTTCAAAGTTTTAAAATCTGAAGTTGAGAATTAACATAGCAAAAGGATTAAAAGCATTAAATATAATTGTGTTGGTGAATATTATGGTAGATATGATGGTTCAACTGCACAACATCCAGGTCCATTTTCCAAATTCCTAAAGGATTGTAGTAACATGCTATAGTACATCATACCAGGTAACCTTAGATTGAATGATGTTGGTGAGAGATGAAATAGAACATTAAGGGATATGGTAAGAAGGATTATTATTTGCACTACATGATTATTCACACTATCTTACCAAATTCACTATGAGGACAAGCATTAAAGACTACAACTTATATTCTCAATAGAGTTCCAACTAAAACCCTTATGAAATATGGACAACCAAAAGGCGTAGTATAAAACATTTCCATAATTGAGGTTGTCTAACTAAGGCAAGGCCTTCTAGGAAAAAAAATTGTAGACTCAAGAATTATTAGTAGTTATTTCGTTTGATACTCCAAAAGGTTACAAGGTTACAAATGATGTTATCCCACAACTAGATCTATTTTTTAGACAAAAAATGTCAAATTCCTTATGAATTTTGAGTTTGAAGGGGGAGGATAAGGTTAGAGACTTTATTTTTGAAGAGGAATTCAATTATCTTCCTATAGTTATTATTGACTATAATTAGGTACCATTCCTAACATTGTTCAAGAAGCAACTCTAGATTAACAAGATAATGTTGAAAATCTCCCTAATCAAGATCAATTGATTATTTCTGAAGGACAAACTCAACAACCTCAAAGAAAAATACCATTAAGAAAGTCCATTAAAGACACTACAAGAAAAAAGAGGTTTAGCGACGGAAATTACCGACGGAATAACCAAAAATTTCGTCGCTAATAATGTTGCCGACGGAATATCACGACAGCACGAAAACGTCGGTGATA
>JAOSBN010000178.1:7272081-7286504 GCA_027563595.1 Erythroxylum suave | reverse complement strand
CATCAACATCTTGGTCACCCTTCCCCTCCAATTCTAAAGAATATCTTAGCTAACAATAAAATTTTAATTTCAGACTCAATAATATGTGTGACCCTTGTCTTTGCAACAAAAGCCATAAGTTATCATCTAAAACTTCATCTATTAGTTATGACAAGCCATTTCAAGTTGTTTATTCAAATGTTTGGGGTCCTGCTCCTGTTACTTCATTTGGGAATTTTTGATACTATGTCATCTTGATTGATTATTTTACAAAGTATACTTGGTTTTATCCTTTTAAATTGAAATTAAATATGCTTGGTGTCTTAGAGAAATTCAAACAACTCACCGAAAATTTTTTCCATACCTAAATCAAAACCATATACACTGATGGTGGTGGCGAGTATAAAGCTTTGTCACAACTTTTAACTCATCATGGTATCCAACATCTCACTCCACCACCTTACACTTTATATCATGTTGGCTCCACTAAACGAAAGCATCGTCATATAGTAGAAATCAGTGTCACACTTCTACATAGTGCTTTTATACCTCTCCATTTTTGGTCATATGCCTTTCAATGTGTTGTCTACCTCATTAATTGTATGTCAATCCCTGTACTTCATAGTGATACACCATATCGTAAATAATTTAGCCATAATCATAAATATACCTCACTTTGAGTCTTTGGTTGCCTTTGTTACCCCTGGCTTAGATCATACAACACCCATAAACTCGAACTACGATCTTTACCTTGTGTATATCTTGGGTTCTTTATCTCTTGTCACTTTATCATTTGTTTTTAATATAAAATCCAACCACATATTTATTTACAGACATGTAATTTTCTTTGAGAAAATAATTCCATATAAAACCAAAACTTATCCAGATATGTTTACCTCTGACTAATCTTTTTTCAAGTTCCTTTCGACATTTACAAGCCAAAATTTAAGCAAAATTTCTGATTCCCAAGAAGACTTCCCACACCCCACCGCCTTATCGCATTTCATATCACCTCAATCTACTTCTCCATCAAATCCTACCCCTTCATCAGCTCCTTAAATGTCTCCTCAATCAACATCTCCCACTCACATGGTTAGCTTTACTTCATCTTCTTATAAGGATGCCTCTTGACATTCTCTAGCACAGGTAAGTGGTTCTCCTCCTTCTACGTAAAAGATACTAGATCAGCCTACCAAATCCTCCACCATGTCATATGACAACACTACCCAATCTAGCCAAGCTATTACACCGACCTCTCCCTCTCCTACAAAACCTGCTCAATGATCCCATATGGTAACATGAGCTTAAAACAATATCTACAAACCAACATTTCCTTTATCTCTTCACATCACTACCTTGCCATCTTCACCTCAAACCGGACCCACCTCATTTACTCAAGCCAACAAATACTCTCATTGACGTCATGTTATAAAAGAAGAGTTTCTTGCCCTTCAAAATAATAAAACCTAGGCATTAATTCCTCCCTTACCCTCACAAAATCTTATCATATGTAAATGGGTTTATAGGATAAAGAGAAATCCCGATGGCTTCATCTCTCACTATAATGCTCATCTTATGGCAAAAGGTTTTCACCAAAGACTTGATATTGATTTCACTAAGACTTTCAGTCTAGTTTTTAAACTCACCACCATTTGACTTGTACTTACAATTGCAGTAACTCATGGTTGGATTTTGAATTAATTGGATATTAATAACGCCTTCTTGCAAGGCACTCTTTCTGATTATGTTTATATGCAGCAACATATCCAAACTTTGTTTGCAAGTTTCATAAAGCATTGTATGGTCTTCGCCATGCTCCTCAGTCATGGTACACTGAACTTGGTTCCTTTCTTCTTGCAAATGGTTTCATAAACTCTAAAAGTGATAATTCTCTATTCATTTATAATTCTAGACATAACATTGTGTATCTACTCATGTATGTGGATGATATTATCCTTACTGGCAATCATCCTGCCACCATTCGTAATTTCACAACAAGATTATCAAATCAATTTTCCCTTAAAGACCTTGGAAAGCTAAACTATTTCTTGGGAGTGGAAACAACTCATTCCTCCATTGGTCTCTTCATGTCTCAACGGAAGTATATTTAAGATAAGTTTTCAAAAAAACAAAAGGCATGAAGCCAAAGGTAGTTAGCATACCATTGTCACCCTCAGAAGCACTCAAACTTGATGATGGTTCCCCTGGTTATGATCCAATTGAATACCATCAAGTCCTTGGTTCTCTTCAATATCTATCTCTTACTAGACCAGATATCAGTTTCATAGTAAATAAATTGGGTCAATTTATACGTCGACCATCCTCCACTCATTGTGTAACATCCCATTATCTATGGGAAGGTTAGAACGGTAAATAGAAGTGTTCACTGAGAGGCAAGAGATGCATTTTTATGTTCATGCATAATATGACATGCTTATACACATGAATAGTGATATTTGTTCTGCACATGAAATTAAGTGCACATGCATTCATGAATAATTCCGAGTATAATCGGATTGAATTGTGATTCTTGAAAAATTGTGAATTTTAGAGAATTATGAATTTTTCTATATTGAAAATATTATTGATTAGTAGAATTGTGAGATTTATGAATTTTTGGCAAACTTAGGGTTTATTTTGAAATTTATAGAGTATTATGGGAAATAGGAAAAAGAAGAATATAAATCAAATGAAGATTTGGAGATAGTTGGATTGTAAAGATGAGAGTTAGAGGGAGTTAGTTTAAAAGAAACTGAGTCAAAATTTAGACCTTAGGATGATGACAAGTGTAAAGTTGCTTTTATTATGTGTCAGAAGTTTGAGTAATTCGAGAGTTAAAAAGGGGTTGGTACTTTTCCTAAGTTCTTTCCTTGTTATCATCGTCTCCAAATTTCTTTCCATACACAGAGTTTTCCATCAAACTCCTTCCGAGAGTTAACTCTGATTCTTCATATCCCTCACCATTTCCTTTACTCCTAAAGTGTTTCTTCTGCCTTAAGAAAAACCAAAAGTTGATTAGTGTTCACAGAGGAGTACGTAATTTTGAATGGAGTCAGGGCTTGAAGATAGTTGAAGCTTTTGGAGTCTTCAATGCGTAAGTAGTGGATAAAATTGTTAGAGTTGTGGATTTTTGAAATAAAGTTGATGAATTTATTTTTAGTGCATGATCATAGCATTTACGTATGATTATATTCTTGAACACTGTGCTAAAGGGATGAAAATTTGGGGATATAATGTTATTTAGGTTTTGATGGATTATTAATGATCAGGTGTCATGGAAATGGTTCTTGGAGTTGAAATAGAAATAAAATGATGTATAAGATTAGAGTAGAGAGTAGATATGGAAAGGTAATATGCTATGTTTCTTCATTGAGTATGTATGAATACTTGGGTGTTTATATGAGAGTTGATGAAGACTTAGAGATGTCCAGGAGCATAGACGTATCGTCTATGTTTTATCGTCTGTGGTTGACTATTTTATCGTCTGTGTTGACCACTTTGTATCTGTGTTTTATCATCTGTGGTTGACTATTTTATCATCTGTATTGACCACTTTGCATCTGTGATTTATCGTTTGTGGTTAACTATTTTATCGTTTGTGTTAACCACTTTGCGTCTGTGTTTTATCGTCTGTGGTTGACTATTTTATTGTCTATGTTGACCACTTTGCATCTATGTTTTATCGTTTGTGGTTGACTATTTTATCGTCTATGTTGACCACTTTATGTCTGTGTTTTATCATCTATGGTTGACCTTCTTTGTCTGTGTTGACCACTTATTGTCTGTCTTTCTTCACTTCGTCTGCTTTGTGTTTTGTCTACTTTTTGGAATCGTTTATTCTTTGCTTCGTCTGTCTTTTGGCGTTGCATATATCTTTTGGCGCTTTGTCTGTGTTTGACTTTTATCATCTATGTTTGACCTCTCATCATCGACCTTTTTCATTTCGTCTACCTTTTACTTCCGTCTGTGTTTTGAATTTTGTCTGCCTTTAGACACTTCGCTTGTCTTTTAGTGTATCATCTGTCTTTTGCTTCTGTCTATGTTTCACTTCGTCTGCCTTTGATATTTTGTCTACCTTTAGCCATCGTCTGTGTTTGAATATTCGTCTACTTTCTGCTTATAAGACCAAATTATATAAATTGCACTCTCTAATTTAAAGTGAATAGTAGACTCGAAAGTCAGAGTTTAGAGAAAAATCTGAAATGGCTCATTAGGTTATGAAATTGGATTCAAATGGTTTGTTGAGGTATAAACCCTACGAACAATACTAGTTAAGGGAGTTTTGATATTTGATTGTTTTTGGTGATATCCTTAACGGAAGGATACCCGAGGATTGTCATGAACATGCATTGTACATAATTCATTCCATATATGTGCATTAATGAGCACGCATAATTGTGCAGATTGTGATATATGTGTGTATTATTTGTTATAGAGGAACAGTTGGAACGTCAACTTCCAGACATTGCCGGCACTTCCAAGCATTAGCTTCGGGAGTAACTTGTGAGTAACCTAGACGGTCTCAGTTAATTTCTGGTTGTTTAAAATCTGTTTGAAATGATTGAATGAATATGGTTTGAGTGTTGATTCCGGATATGAAGGTCCGATGACTGTGATATTGGATTGAGATATTGAAGTGCTACTTGCATATGAATGAGATGAAATAAATGTGCATTTGATATGAATTTGTCATTTGATCCTCAACGAAAGTTGAATGCTGGACTTAGGTCCAATGACTGTGAAATCTTGTCTGAGCATTTACATTAGATTGTGATAAATGTGATATTCACAAATTGTTGCATTTCATAAAATGCACGCTCAGATAAAAGCGTTATGACTTGACTTGCTAGTATGAAGCACTTCCACGTAAGCTTTGCTCCGTGATTTTCTGATTTGGCACGTAGAGCTATGCTCCGTGATTTTATTTGATTGAGCCCTATGGGCCGATTTCTGTATAAGTCTATAATAGGCACTCGGTCGTAACAATAAAAAAGAATGTGAGTCTCATACATATAAAATTTCAGTCAAATGCATAATTTGCCTACGCTTAAGTGGAAATGTGAAATGTGAAATATGATTATATTTTATGTGAATTGATGTAATGCATGAGTTGAGTGAACCATCGATAATGGTTACCTCATTGAGTTCACAAAACTCACCAAAATTGCAACGTTGTCTTTTCAGGACCGAGAGACGACTTTAACTATTGAGAGGCTCTACCAACCGTGTAGTTTGTGTTTTGGCAAGAGGAGTCATGGCTCAAAGGTCGGTCAGATGGGACTTTTGGACGGATTAGATAGATTTGTATATCTTCCTCATTTATGTAGTATTATTGTATTAGGTTTTGATGATGTACATATGGAAATTGTGGGAAGATACAATGTAGACATTCGATTTTATGAAATGAAATGAGCAAAATGTTGGGTTTCAAAATATTGTGATTTTCATATGATGCTTTATAATGAAAAATGATATGATGCCATGTGAAGTTTACGTAGTGATCAAACATAGCGTGCCCTTATTGTAGGATATGTGCTGGAATGACTTCCGAGCATCCCGACGTGTACCTTGTTGTAAGGGGGCACTACACATTGGAACACGGTAAAAAGAGTCTTGCGATACCTCAAAGGTACTTCTCATTATGGTATCTTCATCTCTGCTTGCTCACCTCTCTCTCTTCATGCATTTGCTGATGCTGACTGAGCTGGTGATACAGGCACTCAACACTCTATATTTGCTTATGTTATCTTTCTTGGATCTAATCCAATTACTTGGAGTTCTGAAAAGCAATCTAAAGTTGCTTGTTCATCCACTGAGGTTGAATATTAGGCAATTGCTGCTACTACTGCTGAAGTGAATTGGATTACTAATATCTTAAAAAAACTTGTTGTCTCTATTTCAACTTCTCCAACGATTTCTATAACAACATTGAAGCGACTTATTTATGTTATAATCCTATCTTTCACTCACAAATGAAGCATATTTCCATTGACTTTCACTTTGTACGTGATCAAGTTACAAGAAATTCTTTCGAATCTCTCATATTCACACAAAAGATCAATTTGCTAATTCTCTCACTAAGTTGCGAGCTCGACAATAGTTCCATCTTCATCGATCCAAGCTTAGTGTCCTTCCTAGAACTTTGTGCTTGCAGGGGCATCCAGAGCACATAATTAGGACATTCCACTTATGAAGACTTTACTTTTTCGTGATTGTATTCTCTTATTAATTCTCCTTGATTTCATTGTTTGCACTATTGTTGACAATACATACAATTTATCAAATTCCTTTAACTATTAGTGATGATTTTGGGGCTTTTAGTGACGGTTTTTTTGTAGCCAAATGTCGTTTATGTTGTAGTGAGATTGTATAGAATAAATGAATAAAACTTAGAATGGTTTCTATATAAATGATATTTAATTTAGGAGTGTAGTCACGTTATTGATGATTTTGAGACTTTTAAAGATGATTTTTTTCATAGCCAACTGTTGTTTTTTATTGTAGTGAGATTATATAGAATAAATGAATAAAACTTATAATGGTAATGTTGTTTTTGTTGTAGTGAGATTATGAAGAACAAATGAATAAAACTTATAATGGTTTCTATATAAATGATATTTAATTTAGAAGTGCAGTCACTCTTAGTCAATTATCTTTTTCAAGAATAACCCATTCTAACAATAGAATATAATGATCTAAAATAGAGCTATTGCATAAGTTCAAGCTGTTTGGAAATCTTTGAATTGGATTCATTGACGAATTGGATTCCATTACATTTATCGGATTGAATTAAATTCGATTTACACTGTTTGGAATAAATCTATAAATATTAGAATTGAATTCAATTACATTGTTTGGAACACGATAAAAATGAATTCAACTACTTCATACGACTTTTTATCCTTAACTAAAAGTAGTATGTAGTCAATGTGTATGTGTTTTGTAGTAATTTGTATATTTATCATGCGTATATTTGGAAAAGGAATTTTTAATGTTTTGAAAAGAATTGGCTCTTCAATTCACACACCAAATTGGACCATTTGAGATGTGAATTGAATTTATAAAGAAAATGAGATTCAATTATGTGGTTGAATATAAGTCATCTCTTTTTTAACATTCCAAACGCATGAATTAAATTCAATTACATAAAATTAATGAATTGAATTAAATTCATTGGATTCCAAACGAGTTGTTAGTGAAGGATATTGATAGTCATAAATAGGAACAACCTAAGCATAAAAAGGAACAAGAAAAAGGGATCAAATTTGAAAATAAAAAGAAAAGCCAGATTGGGAAGCATTTGTAGAGTAAAGAAGTCAAGATATAAGTTGCAAGTGCAAGTTTGTAAGCTTTTTGCTTCAGTTTTCACATCTATCTGGTTATTTCCTCCACATGAACTCTTGTTATAAATTGTAATAGTTAGAGTCATGAATATTTATTATTATTTTATTCGATGTTTTCATGTAATTATTATTTATCATATGATAAAATTGAAACATTTTAAATACTTTGTATTGTCCTTAACTTTATATTTGTATGATGATTAAATGATCTTTTTTCATATTAATTATGGAATTATTTATATATGAAAATATGAAAAGTAATATAATAGATTGTTGTTATTTCAAATTTGTATTGTTATGATTTTTGGCAACATTGAAAATTATAAATTATGCAATACAATACATTGATGAACTATTTTGTAATTTAAAAATTTAAGGATAGTATCAATCAATATTAGGTAAATTTTCTAATAATTTTAAAAATTTAATGATTATTTTATAAATCTTAAAAATTATCCAAAATTATACTTGATATTGATCGATACTAGTGAAGTATCGTATGATAACTAAACTCAATTTCAGTAACGTAAGGTATTCATGACTTTATTTTCAACTAACCAGCCTCTTTTTTTTGTTATTATTTTGTAAACAAAAGTAAAAAACATCACGAATACAATAAAACAAAACAAGACTCAATGAGGCAACTGATAAACAAAAGTCAAAAGAAGTCATAAAGAAATAGGGACATTAAATATGAAGGTATATCCTAATCAAGGATGAGATAAGTACATATAAACCAGGAAGCATGACAATAAAGTTATTCATGATCATACCTTAAGAACTTCTAATTAAGTTGGGGCATCTTTGAATTAGGTCACAATTGTTATTTCTAATAGTATTTGCTAAAGAAACAATGAACTCGCAGAAGATGAATTGAGGAATGATTTGAATTATTATTCATTTAATCTTCCTTTACAGTATTTATACATTGCTATTAACGGACATTAATAGACTTTACAGAAAAAACTAACTTTAACTGTCATATCTATCAACTTGATCTTCTTGACTTCTAAGACATTAACATACTCCTTTAGTCTTCGAAGTCTAGTAATAGTCCAACGTTGGTCCTCAAATACTCGAATCTGCTCCCTTGTAGTGGTTTAGCGAATATGCCTATTACTTGCTCTTCTGTCTTGCAGTACTCTAAATGCACTTCACCTCCTTGTTGTATGTCTTTAAGAAAACAACACTTCAGCTTGAAATGTTTTGTCCTCCTATGAAATATAGGATTTAGTGAAATTGCTAATGCAACTTTGTTGTCCAACATAGAAATGCGCAACTCCTTCATCATCTTCCTCAGCCTTATAGCTTGATTAATAGTAGCAGTAGTTGCAATAAGCTATGCTTTAGCTATTGATTGAGCTACAATACTATGCTTCCTTGATCCCCAAGAGAAACATCATGTTGCAAATTGAAACAATATCCATATGTATTTTTCATGTCATCTGAGGATCCTCCCTAATCACTATCGGAATAGCGTTTTAGTTTCATGCTTCCTTTTATGCCATACTTAAGACTGAAATTGTAGGTTACTTTGAGGTATCTTAGAACTCTCTTGGCTGCTGTCATATGAAGTTCAGTTGGGGCAGCTATGAACCTTGAGAGCATGCTAATTGGAAATTGAATATCTAGTCTTGTTGATGTTATGTAGATTAAGCTACAAATGAGGCTCCTAAATCTACCTTCATCTGCAACATTGCTTCCATCTATCTTCTGCAAATTTTGTTTACAGTTCATAGGTAAGCTCGCAGGTTTACACTCCAACATGTGAAATCTTTTCAGAACCTCTATAATGAACTTTCTTTGGCAAATAGAAATCCCCATCTGGTTTTGACAAATTTCCATTCCCAAGAAGTATGTCATTAAGCCCAAATCTGTCATGGCAAATAAACTCTTCAATTTGAGCTTACCACCTTCAATCTCCTTAGCATTGTTTCCTGTCAATAACAGATCATCTACATATACAGACATGTAAATGAGTCTGTCTTCCTACTTTCTCACATAGAGAGTGAGTTCACTCTCACTCTTGATGATTCCAATTTGTTACAAGTAGCTATCAAGCTTATCAAACCAAGCTCTAAGAGCTTGTTTTAGCCTATATAAGGCTTTCCTCAGCCTGTACATATGCTCCTCCTTTCCTGCTACTGAAAAACCTTCTGGTTGCTTAACATAGATCTCTTTTTTTAGCTCTCCATTGAGAAAAGCTGACTTGACATCTAATTGATGTACAAGCCAACCTCTTTCGGCAGATAGGTTTAGAATAAGTCTTATGGTCTTCAATCTTGCTATAGGTGCAAAGGTGTCTGAGTATTCCACTCCACTGATCTGTGAATACCCCGTCACCACTAATCTGGCCTTGAACTTTTTTAATGCGTCATCAGGATTTAGTTTGGTCTTGTAGACCCATTTGACCCCAATAACTTTTCTGTCAGTTGGTTAATCTACAAGCTCCCATGTCTTATTTTTTTCAATCATGTTGATTTCATCCTGCATTACAGCTAACCACTCCTTACTTCCTTTTACTTCCTTGAAGCTCCCTAGATCACAAAAAGTAACATTGCAAGATTGATAAATGTCAGAAAGAAGTCTAGTACCTCTTACAGGAATGCGATCCACTTGATCTTCAAGATCATCATCTGACTGGTTTTCTGGTGTAGACTCCTCCTCACTTTCGTGTAAATGAGCTTCCTCTCCTCAAGATACTAAACTTCCTTCATCTTCAGACTCCTCTTTTGCTGGAATTTCAGGCAGATTCATTCTTCTAATCAGATGTCTTTCAACTTTTGAACTGTCAGCCTCTGCACTTGACCAATCCCATATCTCATCTTCTAGGAAAGTCACATCTCTGCTGACTTTAACTTCCTTCCTACTAGGAATAAGGATTCTGTATCCTTTTGTCACCACTAAGTATCCAATGAAGAAACTTGCTGTTGCTTTGCAGTCCAATTTGCTCATTTTCTATTGAGGCATATAAGTGAAACATGAAGAGCCAAAAAACCTTCAAAATTTTAAGGTTTGGTTTCCTCTTGTGCCAAGCTTCATATGCTGTATTCTTCTCCAGGGATTTAGTGGGAAGTCTGTTGAGAAGAAGCATAGCAGTAGCAATAGCCTCAGCCTAGAAATGTTTAAGAAGTGACTTTTCCTTGAGCAAACATCTGACCATCTCTAAAATAGTCCTATTCTTCCTCTCACTCACCCCATTCTGTTGTGGTGAGTAAGGCACTATCAGTTGATGAACAATGCCACTGTCATCATAGATCTTCAATTTTTGATTAAAGTACTTAGATCCATTGTCACTTCTAAGTGTTTTGATTCTCTTCCCACTTTGGTTTTTTGCCATATGCTTGAACTTCTCAAATATTTCTGATACTTCAACCTTGGACTTTATGAAATAAATCCAACAGTACCTTGAATTGTCATTTATGAATGTGACAAATATTTTGCTTCCATTCAAAGATTCAACAGGAAAAGGTCCATACACATCCATATGGATTAATTCCAGTAGCTCAGATGCTCTCTACTTGCTATCTTTAAAGGGTTCTCTTACTTTCTTTCCTTGTATGCAAATAATGCACAGCTGCTGTGACTCCTTAAGAATTGGAACTCCCATCACAAGTTCTGAGTCACTCAGCTGTTTAAGCCCCTTCCAGTGAGGATGGCCTAGCCTCCTATGCCAGAGACTTGTATCTTTGACATTTGCATTAAGTGCTACTTGGTGTTGTTCAAGAAGATTCAATATATAGCTTCTGTCCTTCACCTTTATCTTGAACTGAATTCTTCCATCTGGAGCTGAGATTGTGCATAACCCATTTTGAAAAAGGACCGAATACCCTTTTCAATCAGCTATGATACACTAAGGAGGTTCTGCTCAAGTTCTGGACCATAAAGAACATCTTCAGGTGTTTTTGGACCATTCAGACTCTCAATCACTACTACTCCCCTTCCTTTTGTAGAAATTAAGTGACCGTTGCCAATTTTGACATTGCAGGTGTTCTTCTTGTCCATATTCTTGAAGATGCTTAAATTGCTTGTCATGTGGTTGGAGCATCCACTATCTACAAGCCAACTATCTATTGAGATGTTGGTGTTGTGACATGAAGCCATAAACAACTGATCCGCCTCCTTCTTGACAGCAATTTATGCTTCTCCAGAATTCTGCACCTGCTCCTTGCTTTTGCAGAACTTGTCAATGTGTCCAAGCTTCTTGCATTTCCTACATTTAACATCAGGTCTTCTCTAATATTTATAATGAGGATGATTTGTCTTACCACAATGTTTGTAGGGGTCCTTTTAGAACTGAGATGAAGATGCTGTTGATTCTTGATTTTCTTGCTTCTTGGTGCCTGATCCATTCTTAGTCCTAGACTTCTTCTTCTTTCCTTCACCACTGGTTTTCTGACTTGCCCTGAGGACACCTTCAATTGCTTATACCAATCTGAGTGCTCTTCTTTGTTCTTGGGCTTGCAGAAAACTCAACAATTTTGACAACTTCAATTCAATCATATCTCTGGTATTTTCCAAAGATATGATAGTTGCTTCGAATTTTTCAGGAAGTGAGACCAGCATCTTCTGGACAATCTTCTCATCTTCAAATTTGCTTCCAAGAAGTCTGATTCTGTTTGCAAGATCCTGCAACTTTCTAGCATAGACCTTGACATATTCATCTTCTGTCATTTGAAGTTTATCAAACTCCGGCATTAGGTTGATAATCTTCTTGCTCTTCACCCTCTCATCACCTTCATACTCGGCTTTCAAGAAATCACATATATATTTTGTAGATTTTAAATACATAGTTTTGGTAAAAAGAGAAGGACTTACAACAAAATAGAGATAGGATTTAGCTCTTGCCTTTCTGGTGAGTCTTTCCCTTTGGTACTTCATTTGGTTGATGGTTGCATTATCTGCCAAAGGTTCAACCTGATAGTCTTGCTCCACTGGCTCCCACAAATCCAGGCCCTCTAGGTACGTTTGCATCTTCACAGCCCAAATTTGATAGGATTCTCCATCAAAAAATGGTGCCTGCATGCTTGGAACTCCCTCCATCTTGATATCTAAAAACTTCTAAGGTTGCACCAACTTCTTGTTTAGATGAAGCCTCCAAAATTCTCTCCACAGATCCCTTAAGATCCACTTAAGAATGCTCTGATACAACTGTTATTTCTGATCGTATTTACTAAAGAAAACAATGAACTCGCAGAAGATGAATTGAGGAATGATTTGAATTATTATTCATTTGATCTTCCTTTATAGTATTTATACATTACTGTCAATGGAAATTAACAGACTTAACAGAAAAAAAAACCAACTTTAACTGTCATATCTATCAACTTGATCTTCTTGACTTCTAAAACATTAACAACAATGATTCTCTGTGTTGAGAGGTGCATAGAGGAGATCCAACTTTTTGATCACATAAGCAAAAGAGAAGACTATTAGCATCTCATTACTACCATGTTATTCCCAAACTGCTTAACGTTTCTAGAAATGCAACAATTTTGGAGTAATTCTCTTGCTGGTCGTTGAAGGAACCCCACAGAATTATTCTAAAGTTTTCTTAAAACAAAAGAAAATTTGAAGTTTCAAGATTTCGTAGTCATTGATTTTCACAGAGACCAAGGAACGACACTTTTTGGCGATGAGCTTAAGTTCTTCATATTGGATCTTGCTAACATCTGTAATGTAAAAGTTTAAAGTTTCAAGAAGCGTATTGTTCATGGCAAGCTCATTGAGCCACTGGTCATCTTTCTCCAGAATTGAACTCTCTTCCAAAAACAATGTTTTTAATTGTTTGAGGAACGACATAAAGCCAAGCATCAAATGAATATCTTAAGCCCCTTTGATACCTGAGCACCAAAGATAGAAACTATAAGGTCATGGTCAAAATCACCTCCAGCTTCATTAATCATAATGGAAGTTAGGCATGGTGCACAAATAGGACAATACTGTAGTAGCATATTGCATATGCAATCACACTAACAAATCGGTAATATTATTAACAATTCAAATCGCACTAAGAATCTGGTCATTCTTACGAATTCTTATGATCGGAATTCATTATGATAATGGGAATTGTTATAATCTAACCCTTCTAGATGAACCAAAATCAGTAATAATTCATCGAATTGACAATTCCACTGTTATTTGATTGAAGCATTGATTAGTTTTATATTATCAATCTAACTCTATTAAGTATAAAAAATCTTGGAAATGGAAAGGACCGCCCAAGGGGTGTGGTTGAGTGGAAGGGACCCATCCATCCTTAACCAAAGGTCAGGGGTTCGATCCCTGACTTTGGGTATGGAACAACCTTAAATCCTTGGGCTAGCTGTCCCACCCTGTGAGGTGCCTACAAATCAGTGAGGGGATTAGTCATTGGGATCGCCGATAGATACCCTGGTCTAGAACAAAAAAAAGCCAATAAAAAAGTAATAAAACAATAGCATCCAGTATATAGGGTACCGTACCATACCGGCCGGTAATCGAAATGGTACTCTTGGTTACAGTACCAACCCTGGGTACCGGTCGGTACCGGCTGGTACCCACGATACGGGGCCGATACCGTAAATCCTTAAAATTTTGAGGATTAAAATAAAAAAACCTAATTTCTACCCAACCCCCCCAGATCTGGCTCCGCCTCTGCGCTACTCTTCTCTCTCGCTCTCACCCAGCCTCTGCTCTCTCACTCTCTCTTACTTCGTTGCTCCTCCGGTGCTGTGGTCCTCGCTTGTTGTCGTTGTCTCCGGTGGTCCTTCGTTGCTCCTCCACCACGACGTCACGCCTCGGCCCTCGGTCGATCCTCCATTGCTCCTCCACCACGTCGCACGTCGCACGTCGCCCCTCGCATGTTACCCGATCACACGTCGCCCAGATCTGTCGCTGGTCCGCCTCCACTTGTCACTGGTGACGCCTTCCTCTGTCGCTGGTGACGCCTCCATCTCCCACGACCACTAAGGCACCAACACCGCCGAGATCTGCACCCAACTCATCTGAGACCGAGATCGATACTGTCAATACTCAATATTTCTGATAATTGTTGGGTGGGTTATTTATCAATTTGTGGTATAATATTTATGATGATTAATTGTGACTTTGTGTCTGTGT
>JAOSBN010000178.1:7258143-7271981 GCA_027563595.1 Erythroxylum suave | reverse complement strand
ACTACCGAATAACCTAGGATACGATCTCTAGATTCAATTTGGCAGTCACATTACGAACTGGAAAACGATCAATATAGGCAGAAACCTCACACTTTTGGGTTATCCAACCTAAGTTATGTTGTTCCTAACGATTAACGATCATTAGATGCTACTTACAAATATCAAAAGTAACGATTACGGATTACAATCGATATTTTAGCAATAAGTTCAAAATAAACAATCAAAATAACATACTAAGATCATTTATCCTAAAACCATCCAAATCAATACCAACAACTTAACAATCGGAAAAGAAATCGCAACTTTAAAATGACAGAAATAGCTTAACTGTGACTTGGCATTGATATTCCCATGGAACCGACGTCGAGAACTTAGCCTTTCATTTCTACTTTTATGATCCAACCATAAATCATTTCACCCATTGGCTTTGGAAATCTCAAACGTACTCTCTTCTATATACTTTTCATGATTGGACAATTAAGCTGTTCTCTCCCAGCTCCATCTAGCAGCTCCCACGTTAGTGCTTCGTTCCTCCCGTATATCTCTATGTGCCGCCACTGTAGCCTACGAAAACAAATAAAAATTGATCATTAAAACCCTTCCTAGTGCATTTTATAACACACAAGCTGTGTGTTTAATGTTTACAGAAAAAAAACGCACCATACGCAGCAGCGTTAGCTATGTTGGGTTAAACACAACGACGCTGACGTAGCTAAACGCTGCATAATGCAGCAGCATTAGCGCATGCGTTTAACGCATGAGCTGCTGCATTTCACGCAACGCACAAACTAACTTCTTTTTCAATTTTTTTAAAATTTGTGGCTTTAACTTGGAAAACAATTATGCCCCAATTTGCTTTTAAAAAATCTTGTCTTTTTTATCCCAAAAATATATCAATATATCCAACCTAGCAATCAACACAAATTGAACACAGAATGAGCATTTTATCTTTAAAATAGGATTGAAATCACATGTAAATACATAAGAAAATTCAATCCTATCATTAGGCCAAAATGTCGATTTAAACCTAGGGTCACAGTTTGAGACAATAGAAATCAACGTACTATGGAGTCTCATTTTCCCATCCATATAAAGTTAGGCTAACGTGTTTAAAGGATAATCATTCTTGTTTAGAAGGAAATGTGTGGAATTTGTTAACATGTCCACTATAACCTATATAGCATCGTGCCCACTCTGACTTGATAAAAGTCTTACTACGAAGTCCATAGTAATCTTTTCCCACTTTCATTTTGTGATAAGGAGGGGCTACATTAATCCCGCAGGCTTCTGATATTCTACTTTTACTTATTGATAGGTTAGGCACTTGGAAACGAACTTTACTATTCCTTCTTCATCCATCTCAACCAATTGTGTTCTTTGTAAGTGTCGTACATTTTTTTGCTACTTGGATACATATCTTAAGCTGAGGAGTGAGCTTCCTCTAAGACCTCTTTCTTTAAGTCTCCTATATCTAGTACACATAATCATTGCCCCCTCATCACTATACCATCTTCCTTGATTGTAAGATCTATTATCTTCCTAGTCTCTACTGCAATCTTCATCAAATGTGGATCCTATTTTTATCCCTCTCTAATAGGATCCACAAAAATGGGTTGAACATAAAAGGTGACAATTAATGCCTCTGAGTCTGACATATCCAATCTCACTCATAGAGACCTCATTTCCACTAGAAGTGGAAGTTATATCGTCTTCAGTTATGCTATTGAACTAGTAGGTTATCTGCTTTAGATATCAGCCACTACATTGGCTTTTGCGGGGTGGTACTCAATCGTACAATCATAATATTTTATTAACTCCAACTATCTCCTCTGCCACATGTTTAGTTCCTTCTGAGTGAACAAATATTGTAGACTCTTTTGATTTGTTAAAATCCTATAGGGAACGTCATACAAGTAATGTCTCCAAATTCTCAATGCAAAAACTACTGTTGCTAACTTTAGATCATGGGTAAGGTAGTTCTGCTCATCCTTCTTCAACTGCCTAGAAGCATAGGATAAAACCTTATCATTTTGCAAGAGAACACACCTTAAACTCTATCTCGAGGCATCACTATACATTACAAATCAATCAATCCCGATCGGTAATATGAGTATAGGAGAAGTTGTCAGTCTTTCTTTCAATTCATCAAAAATTCATTGACAAGCATATGACCACTCAAACTTCTCCTCTTTTACGTCAGCTTAATCAATGGGGTTGCCATTATGGAAAATCCTTCAACAAATTTCCTATAATAGCCTACCAATCCAAAGAAACTCCTGACTTCCATCACACTGGTGGGAGGCCTCCAATTAGTAATAACTTCATTCTTTTGGATATTGACACGAAGTCCCTCAGTTGAGATGACGTAAACCAAGAATGCAACCTTGTCTAACCAAAATTGGCACTTACTAAACTTAGTTTATGACTAGTTCTCTCATAGGATCTGTAATAATATTTGAAGGTTTTCTACATACTCCTTATGCCTGCATAAGTGCACTAATATAACATCAATATAAACAATCACAAACTTATCTAAGTACTCTCAAAACACCTTATTCTTCGATTCTGTAAAAGCAACCAGAGCATCCATTAATCCAAAGGGCATAATTAAGAATTCATAACACCTGTACCTAGTCCTAAAGGCAATTCTCATAATATCCTCACTGTGGAGTTAGTTCTACATTACTTACTTAACAATTTTGGCCAGCACTATATATACTGCATGCGTGCAAAGCGTGGCTCACTGGACTATTGACAGATACAATACCACCCACTATTAGTACCTACCCCCTAGACACTACTATGTATGATTGAAATACTCTAACCGAGATAACAACATGTATAAAACCTAACAGTATATATACCATAGGCCAAAAATCATTTTTCTTAATACCTTAACTTTTGGAATAGAATTTAAACCACTTAGTAAATAAAAAGCAAGTCATACATTTACTACTCATATTACTATTCCTGTGGGTGGCCTTTTTAATGTTACTTGGATTTATTTTAGCTCTATTTTGGTATTTTAGGTTTTTGTGTATTATTATTTCTATTTAGTATTCACTTTTTTGGAGGTGCTACTTACTGCATCATTCCTCTCCTTTTTAGTGTTGAGTCATTAGCAGGCTCAAGTTTTCAGAGTCTAATTATGAGTAGTCTTAAAGGACGATTGACAACCCAAGACACAAAGATGTCTTCAATTCGCGTGGATGGAACCAGTGCCTGTGGGTCGAAGCGTGCAGTATGTCGGGAGGAAAACGGTAAGGACATTCTAAAAGTCGAATCTTTGAACATTAGGACCCTAAAGGGTAAGTCCTTAGAATTAGTGGACTATTTATACAAGTATAGGATACATATAGCTTGCATTCAAGAGACAAAGTGGTTAGGAAAAAAAGCAAAGGAGATAGGAGTTTTCAAACTATAGTACTCTGGAAGTTCACGGAAGAAGAATGGGGTAGGTATTCTGGTGGTTAAGGAGCTTATAAGTAGCATGGTGGGGATTACAAGAATAAATGATAGGATTATAGTGGCAAAAATTGTTTTTATCTAGGTGGTTCTCAATGTCGTCTGTACATACACACCGCAAACAGGTTTAGACATATAGAAAAAAGACTATTTTGGGAGGCGTTAGAAGGGGTGTTGCAACAATTCGCCAATACAGAGCAAATCATCCTTGGTGGTGATTTTAATGGGCATATAGGAGATGGTACAAACGGATATACAGGTGCCCATGGGGGCTTTGGCTACAGCATTAGGAATGAAAATGGGATTACTTTATTGGACGTGGTCATGGCTTATGAGTTAGTCATCGCAAATTCCTTTTTTAAGAAAAACGAAGCGCACTTGGTAACTTTCCAAAGTAGCACCTCCAAGACATAGATAGACTATCTCCTTGTTAGGAGAGGCGCTAGATCATGGTGTAAAGATTGCAAAGTACTGCCAGCTGTATGCATATCAACTCAACATAAATTATAGTCCTAGATTTTAGTATCAAAGGCTGGAGGTCACAGCATTCTACCCAGAAGTGTCGTAGAATTAGGTGGTGGAGGTTAAGAGGTGAAAAGATGGATCGATTTAGGTCTTAAGTTTGGGCAAATGCCACATGGTTTGTGAGCGAGGTTACAAATTTGATATGGGAGGGTGTCAACTCTATACTGCGAGCCACTGCCACATCTCATCAAGGGGTATCCAAAGGGGTTCCCAAAGGGCAAGGAGGACAGAGGATGGAAGGTTGGTGGTGGTCGGGAGAGGTTCAGGAATCGGTTAAGGCAAAGAAGAGAGCTTTTAAAGATCTTTCAGCTAGTTCAACAAAGGTGGAGAGGGAAATTAACAGAGTAAGGTATGGATTGGCAAAACGGAAGGCTAAGAAAACTATTGTGGCTAGAGAGGAAGCATATGAGCCCATGTATAGGGACTTGAACATATTAAGGGGAGCACAAAAGATTTTCAAGCTAGCACGAGATAGGGCGCGCAGGACAAAGGATCTTAGCCAAGCTAGTTGTATTCGAGATGAAGCAGGACAGGTACTCACAAAGACCTAAGACATCAAGAGGAGATGGAAGAGGTACTTTCAAGGCCTATTTAACGAAGAGACAGTGGGCAATGTCGAGTTAGGAGAACCCTCTGGGATTGGGCATGTTCAGGACAGGTGCGCAGGGGGCAGGATTAGAAGGGGAGAAATTACAAAGGCATTGAGAGGGACAAGGAGCGGAAGGGCAGTGGGTCCAGACGAGATACCCATAGAGGTATGGAAACATTTAGGTGGTCTCAGTATTGTATGGTTAGTTCAACTCTTCAATGTGATTTTAAATTCGGTCAAAATGCTGAATGAGTGGCGATTAAGTAGGTTGATCCCCATCTAGAAGGCCAAAGGGGACATCCAAGAATTCCACAACTATAGAGGCATTAAACTTTTAAGCAATACCATGAAGTTGTGGGAGAAGGTCACTGAAAAGAGAATCTGGAGAGCTGCTTTTATATCAGCCAACCAATTTGGCTTTAAGCCTAGTAGGTCCATGACAAAAGTGATACATCTACTTCGATGACTCATGGAATGCTATAGGGAACGCCAACAGGATTTGCATATTGTTTTTATAGATTTAGAGAAGGCATACGACAGGGTTCCTAGAGAACTCTTATGGAGGTGTTTGGAGGCCAAGGGCATTCTAGCAACTTTATTAAAGTTATTAGGGATATGTACGATGGAGCTTTGACTAGTATAAGGATGATAGGAGGAGACACGAAAGCATTTTCTATCAGTGCTGGTTTACATCAAGGATCTGCGCTAAGTCCTTTGTTATTCACATTAGTGCTAGATGAAATTACCAAACATATTCAAGGAGAGGTACCATGGTGTATATTATTCGCAAATGACATTGTCCTATTAAAGGAGATCAAGGAAGGGGTCAATGCCAAGTTAGATCGCTAAAGAGACGTGTTAGAGTCGAAAGGTTTTAAAATGAGCAGGTCTAAGATGGAGTATGTAGCATGCAACTTTTCTGGAAACCTAATGAAGCATGAGGGGGTGGTAGCAATTGGTTCCGACGTCATACAACAGTGGACGAGTTTTAGGTATCTCGGGTCTATCATCCAAAGTAATGGTAATATAGATGCTGATATAGTACATTGTATTAGATTAGGATAGACCAAATGGGGGACTACATCAGGAGTTATATGTGACAAGAAGATCCCTTTAAAACTCAAGGGGAAGTTTTATAAAACGTTGATTTGTCCAACCATGTTATATAGGGCTGAGTGTTGGCCTACCAAGCATAGGCATATAAGATAGTTTTTAGTAGCAAAAATGCGTATGCATCAGTGGATGTGTGACATTACAAGGAGAGATAAGGTCCGGAACCAGGTGGTGAGAGAACGATTACAGGTAGCCAACTTTGCCGACAAGTTGAGAGAGACCAGACTTAGGTGGTATGGGCATGTGCGTCAGAGGCCCGCCAACGTTTAAGTACGAAGCTACGAGGGAATAACACTTGGTGAATATAAGCAGAGAAGAGGGAGGCCTTACAAGACCTGGCGGGAAGTGATCAAATAGGATATGTCAGAATTGGCACTTACTGAGGTAGTAGCTAGTAATAGAAAAGTTTGGAGTGACCGAATAAGGGTTAAGAATTAACCGTGTTACGGATTCACCGTACTAGACACTTAAAAGCAGTACAGGTATTCCTAGGAGATGCGGGGGCAAGCTGTGCAGATTACACAATAGATGGGGAGACAGTAAGGGGTCATCCCGGCAGGGGCTCTAAGGACCTTCCCAGACCCTGGTTCAGGTATTTATATTTTTATTTATTTTTCTTTTTTCTGCATCATTTGTATATTGTCTCATTTGCATGTAGGTGCACCGAAAATAGCCTCTCTACTATGTATGGGTAAGGCTGCGTACTATCGGACCTCCCCAGACCCTACTTTAGCGTGGGATTTCGGACTGGGTGACGATGATGATTATTATTATTATTATTATTTTTGAAATCAATTATGGGAGGATTTTATATGAATAATACTAATAAAATTCATGATCATACAATTTAATGCATAATTTAAAATGAAATGTCAGCAATTATTTTGCAAAGAATTTATTCTTAAAAAAAAATTAAAATACACTTACGGTTTTGAAACTTTATTGCCAAACACACTCATGCATTCTATGCATCTTCTTTACCTACACAAATCACATTTCCCTAAAGCATTTATTTCCAAATTTGGAAATAAGGCATTAAAACTATATTTTTGGATTCGAGGTCAGTGTTTAATCGTGTAAAATGTATGCCAATTGTATTTTTGCTTTAACTTCCATAAGCTAATATATTGTTCTCCATTTTAAAATCTAACTTCAGAAATTACTTAATTCCATCTTTTACCCATCCTAACTTATCAATTTCTTCCAAACACTATCTTACACAATTAATTCACCATATGGCTGGATATGTAATGCTATTAATGCTAACTTTTCCATTTGATTTTTCAAAGTAACAACATTAAAATTTTAGCTTATGTACACCATAACTATAATCAAATTTTCACAATTCACACCAAAAACTACATTTCCTCTTAAGCCAAATTGTCCTCACCATGCATATATGTATATTATCATTTCATTTTTCTTTCCAATTTTTCAACAAAATTCACCTAAGGTCCATGCCAAGCATTATCCAAACACATCAAACTAAAAATTGAAATTTATCTCCAACAATTTACTGGCTTGGATGAATTGATACACATCAATTATGCTGCCATTTTCTTAACATATCATATCACAATTACATGTTTTAAAGCCTATAACATTATTCAATTCACATAATATCATTCCTAACCATTTATCCAAAAGAATCCTCAATCTTACATAAACTTCACTAGTCTAATTCATCATCTAAGCCATCAATCAATTTCATTTTTATTTTCAATATGCTAATTAGCTTCCTACATGTATGAATTAAAGTCCAAGCAAATCAAATCAATTTTTTAATCCCAAAACTCTAACGTTGAACAATTGTTTCAAGCTTGATTTCTTGGTTTGCTTTCTTGCTTTTAACCCTTAAATGCTTCCAAGCTTATTAGCTACTCCATGGCAAGTCAAAAACTATCATCGATTTTAAATAAATCCATCCCACTCAAAAACTGGCAAAACTAATAGCTTAAGCTAGAAAAACTTACCTCTTTTTCTTTCAATATCTTGGGTAATTTATAAACGCCTAGACTTGATCAAAATTCCTCTAAATCACACTCCAAATCCATTAGAAATGATAACCATCTTCTTCCTCTTCTCCTTCATAGAATGCCACCTTGGTTTCTTTTCTTTTCCTTTTCTTTTTCACTCTCATAGTTAACTCTCCAAATGAAGCAATTTGTTTTATACTCTTTTAGTGCATTACAAATATTACTCATTGGTCATCTCTAATAACTCATCACACACATGTCATTTTCTCATTGGTCATCTCTAATGACTCATCACCATGTAATTAATGATTCTTAATCCTTAAGAAATCCTCTAATTGGTCGTTAAGTGTGATTCATTAACCCACTAATAACATTTTATACAAAAGACTAAATTACCTTTTAATAAATTTAATTCACTAAATAATCAAACAAAATTCTGAAAATATTCCACAATCGTCTTACCATCAATTGACCATGAAATACTCTAATTAGGGTCAACATTTATTAATTAGATGCTTAAAAAAATTTAAATATAAACATCACTATTCATTATTTTCCAAAAAGGCATTTTATTCATAAACTTTCAGAACCTCTAAATCCATCTTATCGGACTTATTTTTTATGTGTTTCAGTATCACTAGACTCTAATACATATTCTAGATATTTTCAAATTTTTTGGGATTGGCTCCCCAAAATCACTATTCAGGAAAAATACTATTCAATAGGATTCAATATTCATCCGAAAGCATTATCCACCAAAAATAAAAAATGTATATTCAAAGGAAAGGAAAAGTTCAGGGTTTTAAATAAGTTGTGGCATCTGCTCTAGGTTTTATTTATCTTTAAAGGTGAGTCACAAATATAGAATGTGCTTATGTAAGGGATTTTTGGTTGGTTAAAAAATTAAGTTCTTATTGCATATAACTTCATATAATTTTTCACTTCCTTATTAAATTGTACAATATGCTTCTATTTGATTATAGTTATGAGTTTTTTTATTGACTTTTCAAAATAAAACTGTTGTCATAAATTCGTCGCAAAATCTCGATATGGCATATAGTTTCTGATGGTGGAAATAAGCTCTGGTGGGAGGAATGTGGAAGAATTGTCCCTGATGATGAGCAAATTGAAGCATAACAAATATCCTTATCAAAGTATAATCACTACTTTCCTTCAATGGCCTATCTTCCTTTTTAAGGTTTTTAGTATCATCCGAATTACCTCTCATTCTTTATTATCTATATATCATTTTCTATTAGAAAGCTATTAGATGAACAAGTGATTGTATATACTATGTGTTATGTAAAGCTTCATTGCATCTGTATGAGAACATAGATGAAAATGGAGAAGGAGGAAATGTTCTGATGGTCTATATAGGACCAAGGAAATCGATTGTTTTGGATCAGTCATCAATTAACAAAATTATGTCTACTCATTGTGACATTGACGGTGTCATTCAATCAGGTACGCATGTGTTCAAATTTGGGTACTTTATACTTTTTGATTTAGCTATTTAAGTTCTATATCGTTTGTTTCTTAGGTGAAACACATGGTATGTGTGGTTCATCTAATTAAGTGATCCATATTACATCTGGGAAATCATTCATTGTATCTACTAGTAGTTTAGTTAAAGCTAAAAGATTATTAGAAGAGGGTGTCAGTTAACCAACACCTGGGGGAAGATCTTTGACTATTTCAATTGATTCCTTCAAACTTGCAAAGAGCCTTTTTGGGAATATAGACATAAGGAACTCCTTTACCTTATGTACTGAATCTTGATGTCACTTGGCATCTAAAAAAATAAGTAATTCTTTTCCTTTTTCATGGAATAGCCATGAAACTTTATTTATTGTTTTATCGATAAGAATGGTCTAACTTCTAATTAAAATCTTGTATTACTTACCATATATAATTATGTTAGTGCTTGCCATATATAAATATTTATTGTTTTTTTGGTAAGAATCATGTATCATTATATTACAAACTTCATGTTAAAATTATTTGAAAATTTTGGTGACACCATATAAAATTGTCAAATAATATAATTTAAAGGATAAAAATAAAATTATAATCTATGTAATATTAATTAATCTTGAGTTTATAGTTTTATAAATTATTAAAATGATTTGACATTTTTTGGTGGATAAATTCATTTTTACACTTAGACTTATTTTTAATAATATTAAATTTGATTTTTCTAAACTATAATGTTTTGTCACGAAATGATCAAGTCAAAGTTAGTGAATTCTTGATTATAAATAAGAAAGTGATTTTATTATTTAAGGTTTTGGTGATGATTTAAAAAATTTGTCTCTAGAAGTGCTGCTTTTCACAACGATTTCCAAAGTCGTTGCCAAAGTCTAAGCCTCTACAAAAGTACTAAAATGTCACCAAAAGATGAGCTTTTTCCAATGATTCCCATAAAGCATCACCAAAGACTTGCATTTAGCGACAATTTTGTAAGACGTCGTGAAATGGTAAGCTTTTGGTGATGTTATTCAAAATTGTCACCAAAAGTTAACTTTTAGCCACAATTTTGAAATTGTTACCAAATAAAACATAGCCAAATGTCAACTTTGTTGTAGTGAAACAACAACTTATTTATATACCTGATTTCTAAAATAACTTTTCTCCTTACAAGATGACAATGCAAACAAATATGGCATAGGTTTGTCAAAAAGCAGCCTAAACGCTCATTAGGGTAGAGGGAAATTTTTCTAACAAAGGTTGTATAATTCTATGAGCTTGAATTTGAGTCATCACGAAATGCATGTAGAGAGCTTCTCTAAGTGTAAAAAGATCATCATCTTAAAAAATCTTAAGAACAAGAATGAGGGACTTGACAGCTAACTTCCAATTCCTCGTCTTGCCAATTCTTTTGGCAAAAGCTTATAAACAAGCAGTGGCATATAATTTATTGGATGAGATGGCACCCATCAGTTCTTGTACATAATATTTATCAACGGGAACTTTATCATGTCTTGTGACTTTAAAATTCAAAACTTTGAGGTTTGAGGAATTATTGTTAGAAACCTTGACAAGGGCGATACTAGTTTGGCCTTTCACATCCTCAAATGCCTTCCTTAACTTGCTAAGCATGTTTCAATGAATCACTGTCCCTACTATTGTAAAATTTGTTAACTTGCTTAACTTGTCATTAATATCTTGTGTAAGAACAAATGATTATCCTTTAATGTTATATTCTTCTTTTGTTCAATTTAAAGATATTTATATAATTTTTCTTTATATATACAATGCTTAACATTTTATACGATTTAATTTTATAGTAATAAGTAAATAATTCACAATAAAAAATATTTTGATCCTTTATATACAAAATGTATTGTTCAATATCATAGATTAAAAATGTTAGCAATAACATATCATTACATTATTAAAAATGTAGTAATTAATATTTCGCTACATTATAAAAAACGTAGTAAATAATATTTCACTATGATATAAAAAGCATAACAAATAATATTTAGTTATGTTATGAAAAGTGTAGTTAATAATATATAGCTCTAAAAAGGAAAAAAGTAGTCAAAAACTATTTGCTATATTTTATGTCAATCATTTGCTACCAAATATTTTCTCACCAACATCGATTAATATTCAATTTTTAGCTACGTTTTTTAATGCTTTATCTACAAAAGAAATTTCTTAGATAATATTTTTTTGGTACAATTTTTAGAATTGGCTATGTTTTATGTGACAAGACCAAAATATTACAAATAACTATAGGCCACGTTTTCTAAACAAGTGGCTACTTTTCGTAGCCAATTGTCTTCCTTTTTGTAGTGAATTTAATAAAATCTAGAAATGTGATGCTAGAGCATTAGAGAAGCTTCAGCCAAGCAAGCTTTGAGGGCCAGCGGTGCTAAGCAAGTGATGTGTGTTAGTATTGTGAGGTTTGAATGAGCAAGTTGTAGTGGTGTTTGAGTTGGTCTTTCGTGTTGCAGCTGGTGAATGAGGTGGTTGTGGAGTTTTTGGTTGTTCCTTCCATGTTGGCTGCTTCCATAAAGATATAATTGGATGGTCCTCGGTGGCTAGAGAAAAGTAGCTGGTGGCTACAATTACGCTGGTTTTGCTGCTAGGACAAAGGTGGCAGAAGACAAACAAATGTTGCAGTTGTTGCTGGGCTGGGTAGTGACGGGTGTAACAAGGGGAGTCTCACTACAAGAAAAACAGGATTTAGGAACAGAAAAAAATGCTAAATCTGTCCCAATTTTGGTTCCAAATTCAATCAGGGACAGATTTTCGGACTGAAACTTATCCTTCGGTATTTGATTGGTTGCAAATCTTAAGGATGGAATTTAATCCTTCCCTAAAACACAGCAATCGAAAAATCCATCCCGAACACCGTTTGCAATATGGATACCAATAGAATTATTGTATTTGTTTTGGGACGGAAATTTCCGTCCCAATATTGGTACTGAATAAAGTTACCAATGGATTTTGAGAAGGTAAATTCCGTTGAGCCGGATTTGATTTGAAATGGATTTAGGGACCAAACTATTGGAGCATTTGAAACGGAATGTTGGATAGAATTGGAGACAGAATTAGGGTTGGACATTTGGTTATTGGAGAGGGAATATGGGACGAAATTGGGGACAGAATTAGGGATGGAATTAGGGACGGAAGTAGGGACAAAAGTAGGGACGGAATTAGGGACGGAAGTAGGGACGAACATATAGTTTGTTTCAGCTCATTTTGGGAGGGATTTAGGGACATAATTCTTTTTGTTCGGAACTGATTTAGGAACGGATGTTTCGTTTATTTTAAAGACATTTTCAATTTTATTTTTATTTTCCAAGAAAAATTAAAAAACTTATAAAAATCCTTAACATGCAACATCATTCATAATATTATGATAATAAATGAGATGCATAAATTTTAAAATAATATGTAAAAAATTTATAAATAGCCTTAATATCCAACATCATTCATAATATTCAAAATTTAAACATCTAATAATATTGTCATACATGCAACTCATATCATAGACAATATCCACAACATTTTCCAAATTATTATCGAAATTATTGAAGTCACAAAAACTATGGAGTCATACTAGCAGGGAAGTGCTCACCCAATTGCTCCTTTAGTGATTGCTGAGACTCCCCAGTTGATGCTCAAGCAGGAACTAGCATTGGAGCAGGAACTGGCATTGGAGGCAAGGTTGCTCCCATTGATTGAAATGCAGTCTGGACCCACTCTTTAAATTGTTCAATGTCAGCTAGTTGTGCCTTCAATTGAATCACTTGTTCTTGTAATTGGATATTAGAAGAAGTCCCACAAGACATTGTACAAGCAGAGGAAGCAAACTCCCCAGCAAGGTTGCCAGTCCCATATACTGGCCCTTCAAACTCCGGGAATAACTCCGCCCACAACTGATCAGGATCGACTGTGGCTGGATCATCCGCTTGGCCAACCTTCTCCAAATATGCTTTGTTTATCCTACATATATGTAAAAAGCATTAATAATATAACTATACTATTAAATGTGAACTATTAATAGAAATCTTATAATTAAAACCACTGATCGAAATTCAAATTATTAATAGAAATCTTACTAGTGTTGCACGATCGCGCTCATTTTGCATGTTTCTTTCCTTGTCACCAAGAGTGCATATGAAAACTTCCCGTTGAGTTGGAATCCTTCCCAACTCCTTAATCTCTAGGATCAAAACAAGCCACCAATTTTTTAGCTTAACAGCATTGGGCAAATCCACTTCCAAGTATCAAATCAATTAAAAAGAATGATCACATTAAGTATTTAAAACATCATAAAAAGGGATAAATTTAATTTTCCACGTCAGTGAATTACCATCCTCTCTCTATGGTCCCAAGTTGAGATTGAACCACTATGATATACACCAGTTGAATTAACTCCATCAAATTCCCTATTTCTTTTTACTCGATCACTTTTTTGCTTGAAATCATCTAATGTCCAGATTTTCACCATCTCTTCCCAATTGGTTTCTCGAATCCAAAAGTGTTTAGTATTTGATTCACGAGCAGCAAAAAGTGCCTTCTTCAAATATGAACTAGCAAAATTTCCGAACAAACCATGCATTGCCTTCCCATGTCATGGATTTCATTTGTAGTTGGCCTATATAAATAGAAGAAAAATATTAGTATAAATGACATTATTCATTTCCCTAAAA
>JAOSBN010000178.1:7175687-7190786 GCA_027563595.1 Erythroxylum suave | reverse complement strand
AATTCCGTCGGTAAATAGCGGCGGAAATGTTTCCGTCGGAAACGTTCCGTCGCTATTCTCTCATTTTCTTGTAGTGAGGTATATAATCCCGTTAATATATCTTTGTGGTAAAAGGTTGAATTATTGCTGTTCTACTGCGCCTATCTGCTTCTTCTAATTTCATACGTGTGTTTTTTTATATTTCAATTATATTATAATTATTTTATATGATGTTACCTAAAAGATATTTGTCCAGAAAGGAAAAAATAGATTAAAAAAGAATTATCAACAAATTTGTAAGAATGTAAGCCTTCTATTGATAATTATTAGAAATTATGTGAAAATAATTTTGCACTATATGGTTAAATTTAAGTGATGAGATTCATATTCATAAGAATGTTAGCAATTTGGGTAAATATAAACATCAAGTATATCTAAGTTATAGAATATAAAGGTAGATGGGCAACTAATATTCTTGTTCTCTTTATATGTTCCAAAAGGTACCCACGTCTTTGGATCTCTACGTTTGGACTTGAATTGTGTTTGATGTCTTGTTATGCCTTTTATATTTTTCCTCGTATTAACCTAAGCAACTTAATTAGATTTTTTTCTTCTGGTATTAAAAAAAATTATTTCAAAAATGGATCTCACTAGTGCTATGTGGGCTCCACGTGACACTCTTCTACATAAAGTGAAAAATAATAAAAAAATTCACATAAATTCTGAGATGATATTTAATTAAAAGAATGTTAACGGGATCAAAATTAAGTTTCATCAGTTAGGGACTTAATTAAGATGATTTTAAAGCATTAGTATTCCTTTTGCATGCTTCCAAATTTTAGAACCTAAATTAAAATTTGGTGCTAATAGTAAGGATAAAAATGTATATTGAAACTTTTTTATTTGTTAAAGATTAACTCATTTTCTTTTTTTGTTTCAATTACACAGCTAAGAGAAACAAAAACAAAATTAAAGAAATAGAATGATGTTAAGTACTGTTTAATTCTATAAATTTTGTTATTGTTAAAAATAATAATTTTTATTCTTTTTGGGTTTTAGAAGAAAATTAATTATTAGCTTTATTTTAGACAAAATTGATGTCGTATTTGAAACATGTAAACGTTTTTCCACTGAAATTAATGTTTATTTTAAAATAGACATGAATAAAACTATGCACATCTTGTGGTTTCAAGTTTAAATATAATTAATTGATAATATGTTTTATTCAATAAAAAGAAATTTTAATGCGAGTATTATGTCAATGTTAGAACCGTTGATTAACTTAACGTTTAAATACAAATTTATCCAAAGATAATTTTTACTCTTATTTTCTTTATTTTGTTTAATTATTATAAAAGAAATTTCAAATTTCTTTTAACAAAAACTTGAATTCAAATATATTTGCATTCCTCGATAATAATTAACTCCTGAATGGTAAGGGCTTAAACATGCATGTGTGGTCCAATATTAGATCATCGGATCGAATTGACAGAAACTTGAAAGAGATGCAGATCCGCTCTTCTTAGAATTGACTTTGAACATGTAAAAACTAGGGGAAAACTACTCATGTAAAATGATTACCTTTTTTTTCAATTTTGATGTGTTTGTAACTGAAGTGGTCTAAATGCATTGGGCACCAACCAAGATGATGCTTTGCTGAGTCCACTTTTCACCTTTTTGTATACAGCAGTTGGTGCAGACCAAAAGCTAGCTTTTCTCTTGGAAAACAATTGGGTTGTCTTTCTTTAAACTTTGGTTGTTGTCAGACATAGAAGAAATATTAAAGGAAATGGACGTCGTTTTAGTTGGGGTTTTACACTAAGGATATCGTACACAAGCAGAACTAGAGGTTGAACTAGGCTGGTAACTATGATCAATATCAATATGAAAGAGAATCAGACGAAGAAATACAAGTGGCAGCAGGAGCAGATTGCTTCAATCAAGGAATATATATTGCTCGTTTTTAGGCGTGACTCAGCAAAATTGGCAAGGAGAAAACACTTGCAAAAATGGAAAGAGGTGGGCGGTAATTGGATGAGTTTCAACTAATGTAGAAACAAAGAAAAAATTCATCTAGATAAAAACGAGTTCATCTAAATTATAAAAGAGGAAATTGTAACAGTGAAGCAAACAATACCAGAAAACCAAAAAAAAAAGCACAATCTGGAATTATTAAAGAAAGAAAGAAAAACACAGAATCTAAACCTTGTCAAAACGACCATATGAAAATGGTAAATCAGTCTCTTAGTGAGTATTTCTTGCCAGTGAACGGCTGAAACACTTTGTTCTTGGGGGTTTCTACGACCACCACTTTCGCACCTGTCTGAACCGCATGATCAGCTGTTTTGTTCAATGACTGTGGCTTCACCACATCTGATAATGGTAAATCAGTCTCTCGTTTCGCAGGTTGTGGAGGTTCTGCCAGCTGTCGTCCACAGTCAAGGGAAGGAACAAAATCCACCTCGACATCTGCATCAATGATGCACACAGCGGAGTTCGGTTTAGTCTCAACAACGTTAAAGTAATAGTCCTTGCTGTTATAGTTGACCACGATGGTATCTCCTCTAGTAAGGCAGAAATAACTTCTCAAACTTCTTTCTAGTACTGCCCTTACGTTGGACACGCCAAAAAACTCCGAAGAGTGTGGCTGTAAACACACATGTGTTCCTTTCACAAGAGTAATTCTCTTTACATCCACGAAATCACCGTTGTCCAATTGCAGATTCTCCATCATCCACTTGGGTAAATACACTGAACCCTCCTCAGCAGTGAACTCGCTCACTCCACAATGTGACAGACGCTTCGAGGGTCGGTTTTCAATCTTAAAGAGCATCGGATATTCATCAACTTCGAGGTCTAAGAGAAGGGCAAGTGCTGATCTTGGCATTATGATTTGGTTTCCATGTTCAATATGGGACTTTCCTATCGAAGAGAGGGGATGGCAGCGATAGAGACGCTCGAAAACACCATAGCGGTCAGGAGAAGATACAGAGGATGTTGGTGGCGGATATTCATCTAGACCCTCGACGTCTTCACCACTGTAGCAGGAACATAGACTTTCATATTCAGTGTCGCTAAGCTCAATATCAGAATCATGAGACTCGTTACTGCTACCGACGTCCATGATAAGTTGATAATTTATGATTTGGATGGTATCTAAAATTTTTGTTCTGCTGTCTTTGGATACCTTAATGTGTGAGGGTGAATATTTAGATGTGTTTATATAGTATTTGAGGTGATTCCTAATCCAAGTAGGAGCCCATATAAGAAGGTTGAGAACGATTCGAAAATATATGAGATTTGTGCATATCCATTGATAATTTTAGTCCAAATAGAATTAGTTCGGAACGAGTTGGGATCACCTCTTTCTATTTGGATTAAAATTATCAATGGATATGCACAAATCTCATAAATCCATCAATCAATCTTAAAAGAGTTTTGTTTCTTTATTTTATTATTATTATATTTTAATGCAACACTATTTTGGAATACTAATTATGAATCGATTATTTAAAATTAAAATTTCTACTTAGAAAATAATGATATACTAATTATAATTCAAATTCAACCCAAAACTATATTAGAATATATACTATATTACAAAAGAATGATATATCAAGTATTAACCTCTTTGCAGAGATCTTCTATGACTTTCCTCGGCATAAAAGCTTGCTGTTAACTACTCTAAGCAATCCGAATAATACTCTTAGTCTCTTAGTAATCAAAAAATTGTTTTCCTTTCCTTTAGAAAAAAGTTCGGTTTTGGATTAATCATAATACAATATCCAGTCATTTAAATAATCGAAAAATTTTCCGAGCTACTAATAATTCTAAAATTACATATACTATGGAGTATGCACTTCCATCATTGTTAATACTTTTATCAAATTCAACAAGTGAACAACTGATATAAAAAACAAAATCCAAGTGAAGAGGAAATTTGTAGAATGGAGTTATTTATTTCCTTTATCTCTTCTTATAAATATATATTTGCCAAATTAAATGTCTAGTATACGTAAATCTATTTGTTTCAAGCAATCAAAGAGCTAGCATCTTTCCCTCTTACAAGAGTACGGTATTGCTATTAATAATGAAATAAAAATTGATACATAATATTATTAACTCACAAAAAGGAAAGAAAATGTCTTAAACATAAAGGTAAAATTAAAATATTATCTATAAAATAGATACATATCGATCCCATCAATTCAACACTATACAGAATAAAAACAATTTGCAAAGTTTTTAAGATTTAAATTTAGAGTTAATGTTATTAATACTCCATATAATTTTTTTACCATCTTCCAATAAAATTTAGATTAAATTTTGCTAGCGCTAGTAGTTCTAAATTTCTAATTGTGTCTACATCAAAAAGTATAAAATATTTAGCATGGAATGATCCAAGGAAAAGAAAACCCATTCTGGGGGACTATTGCCTTGGATTTACTTTGTCTTAATACTGTAAATTAGATATCTTTGTTCACTTTATCAATTGTATGACTTCTTACAGGAGCATTAAAACAAGATTGATGTTACTATTATTTATATCATATTCATATTAGTGTATGTATTAGTTTATGCCCTACAACCAATTACTTTGGTTGCAGTTTAGTAACAAATTATTTAAATGTATTTTTTATCTTATACATGTTTAGATGTATATGATAAAGTCCATAGGATGATTGTATATTACAATTGAAATTATAATGAGATTATAATTAAGAGATTCATATTGCATTTATGTATTATTTATAAATGTTCATAGTCATTGTTTTATTAAGATTAGGCATTAAAAAAACGTAAAAAGACTAGCACATATTTTGTTTTGCCTTATAAAGGAAGTAATCGTTCTCATAGGCTAGTATAGAGGTGCTTAAACAAACGTATGGGTGCTTTGTTAGAGAACAAATTCACTAAACAAATTTAACATGAGAAATCCATTTGAACCATTACTTGTATGTCTATGGAATTCTCATATTGATGATTGTATAAGTGATCCTTTAACTTGAGGTCACCAAAGTTATCTTGTATAGGGATTGCTATGCTTTGATACTACTTATGATCTATTTAATCATAGGTCATTTAATTGGTAGTCATTGGATTGAGCATGAACTATATGGAGGTAGTTGAGTGATCAAGATAGAAGTCATTGCCCTAAAGTAATTAGGGAGAATGTTTTATTGTTCTCAATTATTATAAATTTGATAAATCTTTAGCCAAGGTGGAATGAAGCTTTGTAAATAGTTTACAAATGTTATTAGTTAAATTGATAACTAATGACGAAGAACTAATATGATTGGACTCGAAATAAAGTAAACATTAATTCCATGTTTTAACTCTAATCGGAATATTGTATGATGAAATGATTGAATTATATAGAAAAATCATGCACGGAAAAGTTAGTCAAAACCACTTTGACATTCCTAAATATTTAGGTGGTTATAATGCATAGCTAGACGTCAATCTTGATTTATGAATATAAATTATTTAATTAGAGAATTAAAGATAAGTTAAAAGGAGTTTTGATTTATCTAGTAATAAATATGAATTATAAGTATAATTTGTAGTTATTGCCAACATATTTGAGAACCTAATGGGTCTCACATATAGAATGAGTTAAAGAGAGCAAAGTTAATTTAATCAAGTTAGACTTGATTGTAAAGTTTGAGAAACTTTATGATTAAATATGAGATATTTAATAAATAAGAGTCAATATACGATATTGAATCTTATTTGGCCATAATTGATATTTAATGAGAATTATTTTTAATTCTAAAAGTTTAAATAAAATTAGAATTTATTTTCAATTAAATGATTAAAACGTCCAAAGCTTATTGTAAATAGGCTTAAACTTTATGGACATAGCACTTCTTGTTTAACCCTCTCTATAAGAGTTACAGAGTTCTCTTAACTTATTATGTGGATACCGTTAGAATCCGGACATTTGTGTTAATATGGTGGTTGAGACAGATCGATTTCGGAAATGTTTTGAAGGATACGACAAGATAAAGATCAGGCTTCGGAATAAGGTACGAATTAAGTTTTCAATTTATTATGATTTATGTTAATTATTTATAGAATTAAAGTGATCTTGGTTTTTAGGAAATCAAAATACAAAAAAGTTTCATGATTATTTTGTTGCGTTTGAGATCAGATCCCGATCAAGTTTCCTAAGAGTGTGTTCTACAATCAATCGATTTATGTGACATAATTAATTAAAGGTACTATTTATATTTGTCTTTCTGTTAGTAATATTTACTATTTTAATACTAAAGGTAAATCTTTGAAACAATTATCGTGTAACTAAGTTATGATAAGATCATAGTTATAAGATTCAAATGTATTTATGTATTATTTATAAATTTTATTCCTAGTTGTAGGTTCATTGAGATAATATGTTAATGGAACTATAAAACTAGCGCACACTATATTCCTTTTTATAAAACAATAATTGACTAAAAAAATTAAAGTATGCAGATACTTAAATAGATGTGTGAGCAATTATTGGGGAGTAAGTTCCCTAAACTAGTTTGATAATAAAACATTTCAACATTATGGTTGCTTATTAGAAAACAAGTTCATTGAATTGATCTCATATGATAATTTTATTTCGAACATTATTTGTATGTTTATGAAAATTATCATTGTGATGATTATATAAGTAATCATTTGACTTGAGATTTCTAAAGTATTTTATATAAGAATTATTTTGTTTTGATACTATATTATGACATGTTCTAGTTAAGAATATCTCAATCGATAGTCATTTAATGTAATATGAACTATGTGGAAGTAATTGAGTGATTAATAAATGATTCATCATTTAAAGTAATTACGGAGAATGTTTTGATGTTCTCGATTAATATTCATTCATGAAAATCCTTAAACATAATGTTTTGATTTTCTCGATTAATATTCATTGATTAAAATCCTTACGTAAGATGAAATGACACTTTGCAAAGTAGTTTACAAATATCATTAATAGAATGAATTGTTAGTGATGGAGAATTAACATGATTGGAACCAAATAAAGTAGACATTATTTTTATACTTTATGTCCAATTAGAAGATTGGATGATAAAAGGACCAAACTTAGAATTATATTTTAATTAAATTATTTAAATCTCCAAAGCATATTATAAATACGCTTAAGCTTTAAGGGAGCTAACACTTTTTGTCTAACCCTCTCTATAATAGTTGTAGAGTTCTCTAAGAACATTCTATAGATACTGTTAGAAGTCGAATAATTGTATGACTATAGTGATTGAGATAAGCTAATTTTAGAAAGTGAATGGAGGAAATAATAAAAAGGATCAGGTTTTATAATAAGGTTTAAATTATAATTCAATCTTTATTATGTGTTATATATTAATTATGTTATATAAATTTAATTGATCTTGGTTTTTGAAAAATTAAATACAAAAAGTTTTATACATATTCTACTATGTGCAAGATTGGATCTTACCCCAAAATTTCAACAGTGTTATTACATAGTTGATTTTTATTGATGATAATGGTGGAATCAAATTTGTAAATATTCTAAGTTCTAAAATCATATTAATTCCGGTTTATAAATAATTTTCTAAAACCCTATATTTAAATTTTGAATTAATTAAGCAAAATTAGTAAACCCTAAATTATTGAAATTGAAAAGTTTAGATTAATGCCCTGATACAAATCCTAACTCTTTCCTCAAATCACGATAAATGTTTAGATCTCAAAATTTTTAGGTATAAGCTTTTGAAATAGTAAAAGGGTGAATTTTAACCCCAAGGTTTACATCATCTGACAAATTTAATCCTAACATTTTAGAGAGAACAAATTAGACCCTAACATATGGAAAAAGTTTAAATATAACCATAAAATAATAGAGAAACTGACAGTAATATGATACCGACAATTTTCTGAAAGGTTATGTTAGTTTATTGCATAGTGGCAATGTGGGACCCACTTTCTTGAAATTAAAATTAAAAATTTTATTGATATTTTTACATACAGGACCCATTATAATTAAACCTAACAAATTAAATTAGCTTAAACAAATAACCTATTAACTTAACTGATCAATAAACTAATTAATTAACATAACAAAACAAATTCTCTCTATTTGGAATCCCTAACTCATTCACCATCTGGAACCCCTCATTTGTCAGTTGTCTTCAAGCATGGAATCCCTCAATCGCCCTCATTTTTTGGTTTGTTTTTGTGCGTAGAATCCCTAAGTTGCCCTCATTTGATCATCACTACTGTATCCCTCATTCGCCTCCCTTCATCACCGCCACCCATCACTGCCGTGACAACTAGTGGTGACAAAAATTGTTTTGCTTCTTTTTGCTTAGGCTTTAAAGAGAGTCATGAAATGGAGGAATGAAATGTATGCTTCATTCTCAACCATTATCCCTTGCTCCTAATTCAAATTCTTAGTTACAGTTTTTAAGAATTCAATTTCTTAATTCTAACTTGGGGAAAATTTGTTAGTTGTTAGATATTTGGATATATCTTGATGGTAAGTGCATCAAGTTAATATTGTTTGGTCATTAGGAAAGGTTCTTTAAAATTTTTTTAAAGATATGTAGTTGTTGCAACTTTCTTCCGACACCAGCTTTGGCTAAGATTTCTATAATTCTGATTAATTATGTCTCTTGTAAGGATTTTTAACTTGTTCTAAGTGTTGAGACGGTGTCATCTTCCTATAGTTCTTTTTTCCTGTCATAGAAGATAGTATAGTCATAATAAATCTTTAATTTTTTTTCTACTTCTGGTTGAATTAAGGTTGTTTGCATATAAATGAATTCAAATGTTTCAATCAAAGGGTGTTCCTAGTTCGAGTTTGGTTGCTCAAAGATTATTAGTATCACGAACATATATTGAAAAATTTTAGAATCCTAGATCAAATCCACTTTATATAAATGTTTATAATATTTAAAAGCATTATTATCTACTAAGTACAATTAACTGATATAAACAAGTCTTGGTTTTGTGGATTCATATGTGCAATTATTTCAAAAGGAAAGAGTATCAAAGTTATTACATATTGTGAATGACAAGTATTGAAAGTGATAGCTATTTTGGATGCAAATACTAGGCTTCCTGTATTTATAAAACTGTAGTTGATATACATGAGAAGAAGTGGTTAAGCTTTTAGGACCTGCAATTTGAACTGTACACAAAGGTGACTGCAACAGTGAGTGTTTTGTGCAAAAATTTAGCCTAAATATAAATTTATTGCATACTCAAACCTACTATATCTACTTTTACTTTCCTTACATCCACATCAAAGACAGTACACCCATAATGGTGATGCAGGTGATTAGATGCAAAACCCTATTGATCTCCTATTATTTCTAACTTTTGTAGTTTCTCACTATTTAATTTTTGTCTCTAACATACCAAAAATACCGAGTTTATCCTCAAAAATGAAATCTGTAAGGCATGTTGTTTGTTAGGCCTGTTTATACCCCTAACATTCAATGAAATCAAAGTCATTTAGGGGGTATGTTTCTTGTTACCCTTTCCCCTACTCTTTCTCCCTAATTTCCTCTTATTATCCAGCTTAGTCCCTTATTGTTAAATTCACATGTTCCCAACTTATCATATGTTTCATTGTTTAAATCACCTTCCAACTGGTTAACTTTAATAACTTTACCATGTTTTACCTTGATTTCCACTGATACTTCCCCCTAAATTTGGTTCCTTCCACCTTTTATTACTTCACCATCTTGATTCGTTTGATTATCCTTAGAATTCACATAAGAATTTTGGTTATTTTTGCTCCACCATAGATTCACCTTAAGGCTTCTTTTGATCCATTTTCTCAATATTTCTACCTTTATGTACTCTATATCCCATTTGCTCATTTTCTTCTCCTCTAATAGACCTCCTACTTGTTTCTCTCTATTGTATTCCTTGCACTTTCAAAAAGTTTCCATTGGTAAGACACCTCTTATAGAGTTTTCAAAGACAATATCGCCTTCACTTAGTCTTAACAAGGGTCTAGTATCATGTGGCTCCTTATCTAGAGCCATATTAACATACATTATTGTATAACCAATTCTTTTTCAATTGGGTGTCACTTCATCCACACATTAGTTTCCCTACAAAGATAGCCAACATACATAACTCCTTAGTGGACTAATACTCTAGTAGAACACTATTTAAATTAATCGCACTTTCATGCTTGATATGATTGGAGCTAATACCTGGCTTCCAAGGGTGGAAAAACAATGGAATACTCTAAATCTACCATATACGAACCTTGAGAATTTGTATTCATTTGTTAGGTGAACTTGAAGAGAACCAGATTATCCTTAGTAAGTAGCACGCTTACTAGCCCTTTTAACTTTCCAAGATTTGAAAGCCCATTCATGAATCACTAGGAATGTCGACCTTTTATTCATAAAGAATCTTACTAGGGTTTCCTCCCATATATTTGCTCCATTTTTAGTATGTTCAAATTAGTGGCTATAATAAACTTATGTTCTACATACGTAAGGGGACAAACTGAAAGGAAATGTCTAAGTTTTCACCCACCAGTGCCTCCAATGCAAACGGGAATTTAAGAGCTATTTGTTTAGGCTCAATAAATAGGGGTGTTTCAAAAGATGGAGATGTATAGGGTGAAGACGAGGTGGAAGAATTTGGTAAGGGTAGGAATAATGTAGTGTTTATTAACACAAGGATACTTTTGATTGAGGTTTACAACGTAGGGGTTGGGTGTTCTGGCAAGGATTCAGATATAATAATAAAAAATGAGGGGTCAATGTTTGATAGGTAATGTTAAAAAGTAGTTACTTCAAACGTTAAGGTATTAGGAGCGGGTAAGAATGTATAAATAACAATATCCCTAGATGATTTTCACTCTACTAGGTTTGCTTTCCACTAACTCTCGACTATAGGAAACTTAAGAGTGCTAAATAAAAAAGGATGAGCCTCCAAGTTCCTAGTGAAAGAAGAATAGTCAGGGTGGGGACATATGTTGAGTTTCAAAAGGTTATTGAGTATAGGACCTGGAGTAGATAGAGGGAGATAAAGTTTTGCATAAAGGACTTTATCAAATCTAAAGGGAGAATAAAAGAGAGGCTAAGGAGTACAATAGTCTTAATTGATGGTGGAGGGGTTGCTATGCTTAGAGCTCAGAGAAGAGGCCTTCATGCTGAATGTTTGGTTCAAACACACACACGCACACACACATTGATTAGTATATGTTATAGATATGTTTAGTCAAATCAGAATTGATAGGGATCTTGGTACGAGAAGATTTTTCCTTAAAAGACGCAGTAACAATGCAACATCAACTTTTTATAGCTTTGTTTCAGCCAAAAGAAGCCCACTTCCCATTTCATACAAACTTCTTGTTATAATGGCTAATTAAAGGTATGATCAAATAGCCAGTCACATACCTTTGAGAAGTAGGATAACGTTCAAAGGTTTCGATTAGTTAATATCACTAGTCAAGTAGAAAAGTTCCCCTTTTATAACTTTTTAGGGGTCAGACTTAGGCCTAGGAATTTTGTGTTAAGGCATAGGCTTGGCTCAAAGCTCGAATTTATGCTCAAGGCTTAAGGCTCGAGCCTAAGTTCAATTAGGTCCAATTAATTTTATTTTTTAAAAATTTTAGAAATAAAAACAACATTATTTAACTCAAAATGACATCATTATATGCAAAAATTTTAGGTTTCAAGCTAGACTAGGTCGAGAAATGTGAGCCTAGCTCGAAGCCTAATTTAAACCTCAAGTTTGACTCAAAGCTTTATTTTTTTATAAAAAAAATCTTACATTGAAGCCTAAATTTTTTTCTAGAAAACACGAACCTAGCCCAAAGATCGATTAACTCGAGCCAAGTCTGTTGAATTTGATGTAGGCTAGGTTAGGCAATTTTCTCATTACTACCCATCATTGACTTCCATCTAAACTTAATTTTTCAACCCCCAAGTTATTCAAAAGATTACAATCTTTTCTTTGGTAAAACATCGATTCAAAACAATTTTAAAATCCCTTTAAATTTTATTAGAAGTTCAAAAGGGTTTTGCTATAAAATATTTTCAAATTTTGACCTAATGATGATAAAGTATATATAATATGTCTAACATGTAAATAATTATTTAATGATTGAACTTTTAATTTATTGAAATGATTAAGATAAAATTACAAGAAATTTTATAATTATTTATTACATCTCGAGTTGTTTGATTCTTCCTTATTTTTTAATTTCTTATTCTAATTTCATTCAAATTGTCTTCAATACACGTACTACACTTTATTTATTTACCCCTTCGATTAATTTATTAATTCTTTTACTCACTTTATTTTCTATTAAATTTATTTTATATACTGTTTAATTTTATTATAATAAATTATTAATACAATAAAACCAAATTTATTAATAACATTGTATTTTATTATCATCAAAATCGCATAATTAAATGTCCGCCTGATTAAATTTTTTTTTACCAGAGCCTCTAATTTCAGGTGTACGGGTCGAGTTAAGCTTTAGTCTTTACACCAAAGGATCTACACGAATATAAATAAATTCTGTTGACAGGGCATTGTACCCGTGAGTTGTGGTGATCATCGTAAACAAAAACCAACTTTGTTAAATAACCTAGCAAGGAGTCAGATTCTACCAGCAGCTTCGTGATTCCTCTTGCTAAAGCGAATAGAAACGATAGCTTTGTTAAAAATGGCCTCGTCAATTTTCTCTGAAAATTCCGTTGACCGGTACAAAGCGATCTCTTAACAAACCACCAACGCTGGCATAGTCATCAGACTCAAGGACACTCCCCTTCCATTAAGCTTAATAGCCTCCAGCAATGGTAAATTCCCAGAAGCAACCCTGCTTGCTTACATCAATGTGAGTTCACTGCCAACCTCATAATCGTATAAATAAATCTAACAGGATCATTGCTTATACCAACTCTTCTCTCTCTCTCTCTCTCTCTCTCTTTTTTTTTCCTCTTTTGAGAAATCTAACAGACTCCTGAATTGAATGTATAACATAAAAATAGAAGTGTATATAAAATTAATATGCAATGACTTGACATATACACGAGTCTGCAAATGTATTTGTCAAATTTTAACATGAAAACCTCTCAATCTATATATATTAAAAGAATAAATAGATTAATCATAAATTGACACGTGATAAATTATAATTTAAGAAATTTATTATAAATTAATTTTAAAATTGAAGATAATTAGTGGCTATCTATAAAATTAAGATCAATTCATTATTAATAAATTTTAATTACTTAAAAAATGTGCAAATTAAATATTTAAAGTATTAAATGTATATATTTAACTAAAACATAAAAGTAAAAAAAATACATCTATTTGTAGTAATTATAATTGATTTAATATGTAATCTTCACGTATTTCAAAAATTACAATTATTCTCTATTGTGAAAAGTGTTCGTAGTTATTTAAGTAGGACTTTTAAGTTCATAACACAAGATTTTTAAAATTTCACGTCTCTTAAAATCATATGTACCATAATAATAATTATATGTAACCTTTTTACTGTGATGTTTGCATGTTTTTTGATATTTATATACAGTCTTTGCATCTCTACAACAGTACAACTAAAGAAATAATGAACATATCTTTTATATATTTTCAATAAGTTTTAGTTTATTTTTATAATATTTTCTTCCAGTAATAATTATTATTAGATGATTATTGATAGTTTTTATTTTTACTAATTATTTATTTTCAAAAAATAAGTGTTTTAGGAGCAGTATAATAAGTTTGAAGTAACTTATTAATTATATTTATTGTATAGCATAAGTAAAATGATAAGATCTTTTCATTTCAAATCTACTAGTTTTATTTGAAAACAAACTTTTATAATTAAATTTAAAAATGTGAAAAATAATTTTCTTGATACTTAGATTTTTTTAATAAATTAAAATTATAATCGAAATAATTTTAAACTTGACTATGTTTAAATGTTTCAACCTTTTATAAAAGTATAATTACTAAGCACAAATTTAATCTATTTGCATATTCATTATGTCATTATTAAAATGTCAAAAATGTTATGAAAGATTATATAATTGACCCTTAGTGATATAAATTGCTTATAATAATTGATTGTAAAACGATTATAGATAAAAATAAATAAAATAACTAAAAATTTAATATATAATAATTAATATAATTATATCTATTCTAATAAAATATATTAAAAAGTTATAAAATGCGTGGGCTCCAATCTTTGTCCTAACTTCATAAAGTCCTGAAATCACGAGAAAAGTGTCCTCATGGTAGATCCATATTTTATTGATTAAGAATAGGCTTTGGAAGGTTGATGAAATTAGAGGCATTAAGTACTGAAGTTTGGGAATTACGATAGTCTATAACTTTTTAGCTCTCAATTTTGCAGAGTTATTGGAATTGAGAGATTATTATCGTGTTTTAAGATTTTAAAACTTTCTTAATTGTTGAGTTTAAAAACTGAGAGATACCAGCTAACAACTGAATTCGTCAGCTGAACCGCCTGAATACTGAAACATCATCATTTATTAAAGGTCAACTATGGTAGATATATGACTGTTGTCAGATTTTACATTTGACAAACCAAAATAGCATAAAAGAAGATAATCGTGTCTTTACTAGGGTATTACAAAGGAAAGACGTATCGTCTATTTTATTACAATTTTTATGTGTGGAACTTATATATTTGATCCAAATGAGATCCTGTAGATGATAATTAAAGATAGCAAAAATGATTCCTACATCGATCTTAATGAATTGGGAAACGGTTCGTCACCAACAACAGTTTCTGAAAAGGACATCTTCTAAAAGTCGTGGTTCAGAATGATGCATACGTTAACGTTACCGGGTAGCTTCTTCATTCCGGCCTCGTGACTCCTATTCTCGCCGCACCTCAGAATACTATTTTCGGCAGGTAGTAAGTTTCAAGCGATTCTTCCTTTTCCATCTTTGTTTCTTTTTGTCAATTATTTCCATTTCGTCTGCACGATTAACACATACAAAGTTGGAACTTCTTCTGGAAAACACATGGGATGTCGAGCCACCACCAGCTAGCAAGCATGTGGATTTTGACTTCCATACCCAAAACTTAACATAATCAATAAGGTTTAGGTGATATTTGTGAACAAC
>JAOSBN010000178.1:7150214-7173729 GCA_027563595.1 Erythroxylum suave | reverse complement strand
CATACTAATTGATTTCAACTTAATTAATGTTAATCTAATTTACTCAATTTAAGCTAATGATGCTTAATTAAAAAAAATTTTGGGGCTAACATTATACTTCTATGAAATAAAGTTTCACTGTACTTAGACTTTTTACATTTAACCCTAATTTGTAAATAATTTGATAAAGGCTTTGTAAAATGGTGATTATTGTCCTATTTCTTCTTGAATCGTTTTTTTTCAAAAATAAAAGAAATCTAATCATAGGTCAGCTATTGGCTAAAAAATACAATTTTTATGCTTTACTTCCTTATTTTATTTATATATTGCTTCTATTTACGTAGCATTAATATAAAAATTCTTAAACATTATTTTAAAAATGATTTCTAATCAAATAATTACTAATACTTTTTCAAAATAAATAATTTTTAGATTTGAATTGATTTATATTGTTAATACACAATAATAAATGAATTAAATTTTAGTAAGAATATAATTGATAAATGCTTAATAGACCATATTTTAAATCCCATATTTAGTATATTTTACTTATTTATTTGGGATTTTTTAATATTTTGTTGCTTAAATTTGTTCATATTATGTTTTTTGGTCTTAATTGCCTTTATGGGTCAAAAGGAGCAAAAATCAAATGAAATCGAGGCAAAAAAGCGAAAGATTAAAGTTGTCCTTAAGGGACATGACTATGTGGAGGTGGCCAAGGACGTGTCTATGACTAAATAGCATTATGGGACCATATTTCTTCACAATTATTAAAGAACTACAATGATATTAAGGGATACAGTCATGCAAACGACTATGTAGGTGACTGTGTCTACTATAAAAACCTAGTTTTTGAGTTATAAAAGGGAAAAATGAAGAGAAAAAATGAAGGATGTTCACAAAAGGTCCATAATGGATTGTAGGAGGTTCGCAGGAGGATCAAGTTAGGCTCAAAAAATACAAATTTGATAAACCTATGAAGACAGGTAGAATAAAGAATAAGAAAGAAAACATATTTATAGTGGACTACCATCATTCTAAAGTGGATTTCACAAAGATTAAAAGGATTTTATAATGTTTCTTTTGATTTTCTAGTTTTCCTTTAGTTTTGATGTTATGCCTCTATGATTATAAACTAAACTTTTATTGGCACTTGGATTAGATGAACTTTGGGATAGACTTTATAGTGATTTTATTTTAACTTAATTCATTCTTGAGTTTTATTGAAATTGAATTATTTGTTCTTAAGTATTCTTGAATTAACATTGCTAGCCTATTATTTCATGTATTATTGAAATAATAGGTCTATCATAATTGAAAGGAGTTACATGTAAACTTAGAGATAACCTATGACGATAGGAATAACAAAGAATAAGCAAGAAAACATATTTATAGAGGACTACCATCATTCCAAAGTGGATTTCATGAAGATTAGAAGGATTTCATCATGTTTCTTTTGATTTTCTAGTTTTCCTTTAGTTTTGATGTTATGTCCTTTGTGATTATAAACTAAACTCTTATTGGCGCTTGGAATAGATGAACTTTGGGGTAGACTTTGCGGTGATTTTATTTTAACTTAATTCATTCTTAAGTTTTATTGAAATTGAATTATGTGTTCTTAATTATTCTTGAATTAATAATGCTAGCCTATTGTTTCATGTATGATTTCATACAAGTGAGATTGAGAAATCCTTTTATATAAACAGGTCTAATATAAAGGAGTTACATGTAAACTTAGAGATAGGCCAACATAAACTCTAGATTAGGGTCAAACCTAATAGTAAAATTCACAAATCGATTAATGCAATCTTAGGTGTTTCAATTAGAATGAGATTTCAGTTAATCAACTAAGGTTTTTGTATTAATAGTATAAACCAAAGATATTAACATAAGATAGGAATTTCCACAATCTAATAAAATATAGATTAAATTGAGTATTTAAATCATAATTACATGAGAAGTACTAAAGGGATTTGTATTCCAGGTACCACTATTTTTAATTTATTAATGAGTTTAATCTTCATTCTAGTTAGTTAGTTGTGTTGATTTATTTTAGTTTATTGTTTTAATTTTTAATTTGATTAATGTTTATCATAATAAGTTGTTAAATTAGATAATAGAAAGACAATAAGTATTAGTAACTCAAGTCCTTGCGGAATCAACTAATACTTTTAGGGCTAGCTACAGTTACATCAGCCTTATTTTTATTAATCTAGTCATTTTTAGGTAGTCTTTTGTTTCTTTTTTTGTTTTTTAATTTTTCCTTATAACTCTCTTTCTTAATCTTGTGTTTCTGGCTTATTTCCAAGATTTGGTTAGTCATCGTTTTAGTCACTAAACAAAATGAAAGGATGGAGAGGACATTATTCTCAAGGGGATTCTGGTATGCCATCACTTAGGGTAGCTTTGACACTTAGAATGAGAGATATGGTAACACATATGTAAAAGCTCAACTGACATTCATTGCATGTTATGCCATTTGTAGGCATGATCACCTTATTCATGAATGTCAAGCACCATATATGTAGGAGCTTCAACTTTGCTTGTAAAACTAACCTTATAACATTTGTGGGGTGATTACCCCACTCATGAATGTCAAGCAGTAGACTATATGTGGTAGCACTTAATTTGCATACAAAATTGACCCTCAAAACCTTTGTATGAGAATACTTGCAATCTATAGTGGAGAGATTATTACAAGAACAATAAGAGGAGTGTCAACATCTTGATATCCTTATGAATGCTTCAAACAAAGTTGCCCCATATGGAACAAAGAGCTTAATGTTTTATCCAGATACATTAAGGATTATGTAGATATAATAACTTTATAGATAGGAGAGTGGACTTGGCAAAGAATATCAGGCCTGGCATGACTTGACTCGAACCAATCCAGTCTGAAATCAAAAGGACTCTGGCTTTTTTTTAATTTTCAGACTTTATGCCAGGCTCAGTATTAGGCTTCCTAGCTTGACATAACCCAAAGCCCAAAATTTTTTAAAAAAATTATGTCATTTATGAATTTTACATTAAAAAGAAAATGTTCAAACCAAGTTGGGCTCGAACTAGTTTCAATTCGCTTAAGCTCGATCAATCTTAAGCTTAGGCTACTTATCTCGGACTCAATTAGGCTTCAGGTCGAGCTTAGGCTCCATTGCCTTCCCTAGTGGAGAGGAGATATAAGCTGAAGAAAAATAGGCAAATGTTGTTAAACAAAGAGATGGAAGAGGAGGAAAGGATAAAGAAAAATGAAGAAGAAGAGCTAAATAAGGAGGCTATCGAGGAATTACTGATAATTATCTTAAGCACAGAAGGCTCATACTTCACATAAAATGAACTGTCAATGTTAATTGAATATCTAAGGTTTACTATTTTTTATTATATTGACAATTCGTTATTAAAAAGCGCACTAGTATATGCACTTAGTTTTCTTAATTTGATATCTCATATCCTTGTTATCTTGCATTATATGGCCTATTTACAGGCTAATGAACCTTTATGTGAGAAATATGTGAAAGTAAGTTGCCAATTATAGATCTAAGTTAAAGAAAAACTTATTGAAAGGTCCAGCTACAAGACTTATAAAGAAACACTAGATGGGAGGTAATCCAACAATTAGGTATTTTTGTTTTGATGGAGTAGTTTGTAGGATTTTTATTAGTAGTTTTGATATTTTCATAATCTAAATTTGATGGCCATAATTTTGTTACTTAAGATTTGATGTAGTTTCATTGGTTATGAAGGAAACTTCACCTCTTTCGTTATAGCAAAGAAGATTTCACTAGCACTGCATAGATATTGATGACATTGGACAAAGCTAAAAATATTTTTCTATTAGGTAAGTACCAATTATCCTCACCCCTCTTTTATTTTCTATATTTTTCATTATTGTATATGTTTTGTACATTGAGGACAATTTACAATTTAAGTATGGGGGAGGGACTTGGCAATCAAGCTTATTAATTTTATTGTAATTAACTTAACAATGAATAATTTTGGCAATTTTTTTGAAAGAGGATATTGATCAAGATGATTTATTATAAGTCTAATTATGGTTGTGATTTCATTTATTTGGGAAAATAGTTACAAGTTTTGATGATTAATTTGATTTCAATTTGTTTTATTAATTTTGAGAACGGATACTTGATTTGCTTTATAATACTTTATGTATAATTTGTACATGTATTGCATTAAATGTTAATTCTTTTTAAGCATTTAATTACCCCACACATAAAAAAGAAAGTAGTTTGTGAGTAAACGAGCATAAATAATTTCACTTCGTTGACATTGTAACAAGGTTGAAATTAAAGAGTGGTACTACTAGCCATTTAAGATTGTGACCTAATGTATTCATGATAAGGTGTTTACTCTCGCGTCAAAAGGCTAGGTGACATTTCAAACAAGCTTCTAATCGCTCTTATATTGTTTAATTTAGTGTTCTGTTTGAAATAAAGGTATGAAATCTAAAGGTTTTAGCATTCTTTTCTGATGTATGTTCACTTTATACATTAAATGGAATGATGTCAATTAAGTTGAAAATTGAAGAATTGTGAGGTGAATTGGATTGACTTATAATATGATATAAGTAATTAAGTGCTTGACAATTTAATGAACTTTGCAATTGAATGAATAATAAAGAATCTTGATGAATGTCTTTGATTTAATTAATGTCGATGTTGTTTCTTATTAAGTTAAGATTAATGAAATTGATTTTCTTGAGGACAAGTTAATGTTCAAGTGTAGGGTAGTTTGATAAATTCTTAATAGAATATATTTCCAATCTCTTGTGTATTGCATTTTTGCTTGTTTATTTAAGAGTTTATTATTATTATTTTGGTACTTAATTCATTATATTATATTTTTAGGTCTTAATTGCCTTCATAAGTTGAAAGACTTAGAAATTGGACAAAATTGAGGCCAAAAAAGTGAAGATTAAAGTTGTCCTTGAGGGACATAACCTTTTAAAAAATCCTTTTGTATTAATAGATATACCATAATTGAAAGGAATCGCATGCAAACTTAGAGATAAGTTGACATAAATCCTCTTAATTAGGGTTAAACCTAATAATGAAATTCACGAATTGATTACTGCATTCTTAAAGGTTTTAACTAGAAAGAAGTTTTAGTTAGTTAACAGTAGGTTAAGTGTTAATATTATAGACCAAAGATATTAATATAAGAAAGGAATTTCCATAGTTCAATAAACTATACATTAAATTAAGTAGGGAAATTATGATTGCATGAGATGTCCTAAAAGTCCTTGTGGGATTTGAAGTCCAATTACCACTGTTTATTTTTATTGTTTCTAAGTTTAATCTTCGTGCTAGTTAGTCAATTGTTCGATTTATTTAAGTTTTTTGTTTTAATTTTTCTTTTGATTAATTATCATCACAATAATTTATTATACTAGATAATAGAAAGATAGTAAGTATTAGTAATTCTAGTCCTTATAAGATCAACTCATACTTGCTAGTGTTAGCTATAATTAAACCGTGCATTTATGGTTTAAATCATAAATTATCATCATCAATGACCACCTTTATTTTTCACTTTGTACGAAAAAAAAAGGATAACATAATTGAAATTTTATTAAAAATTGATATATCTTTATTTCTAAAAGAAGCTAATCTTAATTTTAAAAATAAGTAAAAAAGATCAACATATGTAAAGAAAGATTAAATAGTTATGAAAGCCATCAATAAGAAAGGATAATTATTTAGTAAACTTAATCTATTTGGCTTAATAATGCACTAAACTTGTTATCTCGAACTATTACGTGATTTCCTTCAAAAGATTGATACATGTTAAATTGAAATAATTATATGAATGTACTTGTCTGCAGATTCTATTTCAGGAATCCCATATTAAACAACGAAAGAATATTAAAATTATTTATAAATGTATAGTAAATCTCCCCTTACAAGGTGCCGTTGGGGTCTAGTTAGGCCCAAATTTATCGTGGTATTAGAGCTTAAACTGGTCTCAATGGTTTGCGGTAGTTCTCAACCTATTATAGTCCTTTGCTCAATTTGCCCATCAGATGTCCAACCCTACTTTAGTCTAAGGGGGGTGTGTTAGGAATCCCATATTAAGTAAGTAAAGAATGTTAAAATGGTTTATAAATGTATGGCAAGCCTCCCCTTACAAAGTGCCTTTTGGGGTGGAGGTAGGCTCAAATTTATTATACTATAAAGGAATACTTATTGAGAAATATGTTTATTAGAAATAAAAATTACCAATGATTTCATCTTATTCAAGAAAGACTATAAAAAATAAAATTGAAACTTTTTATTTGTATTATGAAATAATTTGAAAAGTCAATAGTATTTTTAAAAGGGATAAAAGTTAATTGTAAGTTAATTAAAACATGTAAAACTGAGTTCAATATTTTATTAAAATCACCTATATTTTGTGTAGATCAAAATTAAAATAGTTTGAATGTAAGAAAAAAAAAAGATAGGTAGAATCTGTTTTAATGGGTGAAAACGAATAAAGAATTTAGTTAGTGTAACTATTTCAAATAATCAATTATATAAAGGTATATATCCACAAAACAAAACGCAATTAAATAATAAGGGGACATAAAAATCAACTCTTCAATGGCTTTCACATCTCAGGACTAGCAAACGTGCATTTAATCAAAATTGCTTTAAAATATTTTATAATATTATAATTAAAATATATACTATTATGTTTATATCAAGCTATTGTAATAGTATAAAATATATGTGTTGTTTTGATAGGGCAAAAGAGATAGAATTCTTATTGTTGAGAAAAATATATATTTTTCTACACTATATCTCATCTAGTTAGTTATTATAATTAAATTTATTTATACAAGTTTTTTAGGTATTTGTTAAGTATTTGATTTATACAAATTAATAACAACAATTACAACAACCCAGTAAAAGTATCATCGAGATGCAGGATTTTGGAAGATCCAGAAGTATGTAACCTTACTCTTAACTAGTAAAGAAGATGTTTTCGATAGACCCACAAAGAAAAAAAAGACAAAAGGAAATAAGTTTTTAAGAACTATTTGTAGAAAAAATCAAAACAACAATAAAAAGATAAAAATATGTATAATATGTACAATATACAACATAAAATATAAATTAATAAAAGTAATTATATATAATAAATAAAAATAAAAATAAAGGATAATAGTAATGATAACATAATAATATAATTTAATATAATCAATACTTATAAATAAAAATATAAAAATAATAAAAGAGAAAATATAATACAGATAGAACAAGGTAAAGACTAAAAATATAACATAAAATAAAATAGAAATAATAATAATAATAATAAAGATAAAGATAAAGATAAAGATAAAATAAAATTTGAGCACGATAATAATAATAAATAAAATAATTAAATACAAACAGATGTAAGGATAAAAATAAGTAATAAAATATAAATTACAATACATATAGAACAAAGTAAAGAAAAAAAAAGATAAAATAAGTAAATATATATCCAAAGAAAACAATAAATAAATAAATAAATAAAATAAGTCATTTTAAAAGAATGATTTGGTCGGGTAAAGAAATAGTTAAGCTAAATAATTATGGAGGAAGTATTATATGATAAGAGTTTAGGCTAAATATCTATGATAAAGAGAAGGATCTCTCTATGTGAGATCTCAAAGTAACCTATCGAGGATCAACTCTTTGGTAAGTTTTATTTGAGCTATATCATTTCTCTTTCTCTCTTATAGTTCATAAGTACAATCTTCTTACATCTTATAAATTTTGTTGGAATCTTCCAGGAACCTTCTTAATGAACTTACCTTATTAGAAATGATTTCAAAATATTCAAAAGGATCTTACTAATTCAGATAATTAAATCCGAAAATTTGTTATAAAACTTTTCTCTTAACGTCTGAATATTGGAAGATTCCAACAAAGATGATATCGTTAGATACAAAGTCAACCTATAATTAAAATGAAGCAATGGCTAGTTGAGGAAAACGTCTACTTAAGGAAGAGTCACTGCATTTATGAACAACACAGATTTTTGAAATACTTCAACAACATCAATATTCTTTAAAGTTATATCTATATCAAACTCCTTATGCTTTAGAAAGTGAAAATACTCTATTGAGAGAGATTGTTATTCTTTGAAGCTTACATTGAGAAACCCTATATACATTTTTGTTGAGAGCTTATAGAGGCTTGTTAAACACTATGAGTGTGGAAGGTTAAAGAACTTTGAAAAATATGTACTTGTGAGCTTGGAGAGACTCGTCAAAACTTACTACTTGAATTTGTATAGTAAAATACTCAAGTTGAATACTTGGAGACTAGACGTAGGCTTCGTTATAAGCCAAACTAGTATAAATTGACTGTGTCACTCTCTCTCTCTTAACTTTTAAATTTTTGCATTATAGTATGTGTGTGTGTTTAATTTACAAGAGGCTCCTTCACTTTTGGAATATGCTCTTTCTGTTTTAATATTGCAAGAGGTTTCTTTCGTTAACAGGCTCCTTTTGTTTTCAAACGTTAACAGGCACCTTTCGTTTTTTTCTTTAAACGTTAACAAGCTTTGTTAGGTGTCAAAACTGACAAAAATAATTTCCTACTCTTGAAAACTTTAATTTTTTAGAAATAGTGAGTATGGTCAAAATCCACGGAGACTGGTTATATAATATGAAATTTTAGAATAGTAAATAAAAAAGGGATTTTGTGGTTTAATGAATTAATAATCGAAAATAAGACAATTACAAAACTTAGAATATGAAGAAAATGATAAGAAAATTTCCAGCCAAGATATATCTCAGTATTAATTCCATTTAATTCAACATTGAATAGAAATATAAATTTCTTTATCAAATGAAATGGCTATGAGTATTAATAAGTTCTAATACTTTGGTTTTCCTTACTTGTAATGTAAATGGGAATTGATCCACAAATAAATTTTTATCAATCAATCCTAAATTAGCTTTTAGGATTTAGACTATAAAAAACTTTAAAAATTAGAGAAGCCATCATTTTCGCCCAATAATACTCAAATTTAATTATTTAAGGTGAATTGAATATTTTCACCAATGCAATTCCAATAATTTAATTTCATCTAATGCATTGGATTTCTACTTTATTGGATCTAATAAATATGAAAGGGTTTAAAGATCTAAATAGAAGTGTTTATTTAATATAAATAAGATGTTAATATTTAAACCAAATAAAATGTCAATAATACAAAAAATATTTAAACATTCAAGGAGAGAGAAATAATTGAAGAACAATTCTCATAATTTTATTGAATCAAACTTCAATAATCTAGACTTTAACAAAGATTTTAGCCATTCATGACTCGAAACAAAAACAAAAAAAGAAAGAAAAGATGAAAATTATGTAAAGCTAAAAGATACCTAAACTAATGAATGGTTCTCCTGTTTACAGGAAAGGGGGAGGTTAAAACTGTCAGCTAAAATGGGAAACAAATCCCATAAATTTAAATACAAATAAAGATCTTGTCAAATTCAGAATCTTAGAAATATATCTTCTCATATTCTATAGATTTTTGGAGTTTGACGCTGTCCACATGAAGATCGTTGTAAGAAGCTAATTCGTTGAAGGGGAGATATGTATTTTCAAAGTGGGATTTGGCTTGGCACAAATCTAAAGATTAATAACCAGCCATTCCTTAATCTTAAATTTCCTTGATTTTGATTCAATCTTCACCAAATCCTTGATTTTGTGCCTAAATACTCCAAAATTAAGTACAAAATTAATTAAAATGGGAAAGATATTACGTCAAAATAATGAAAATTAAAAATTTATCAAGCCCTTTTGTTTTTTAACGTTAACAAGCTCCTTTCGTTTTTAAATGTTAACAGGCTCCTTTATTTTTTAACTTTAATAGGCTTCTTTTGTTTTTTAACTTTAACAGGCTCCTTCTATTAACGAACTTTTCTATTGAAAGTTAGTATGTACTTATTGTTTACAAGAATTGATAGTAACTTGAAAAAAATTTTAAGTCACACATAATTCACGCTTTCAACACATGATAGATCATGGCAAACAATTTAAGAATCCTTGAATGACAATCTATCTTGAAGCCTCCTTATTTCAATAGAAACAACTATTCATATTGGAAAGAGACAATGAATATTTATCACCAATGTGTAGATATCGAGATCTGGCAAGCTATCAAAGTTAGAGCCACACCTCCCTCTATTGACGATGTAGAAGTCTGGACCGATGTTGATAAAAGAAAAACATAGCTGAATGCCAAAGAAAAACATTACCTGATACATGCACTATCTCTAGAAAGAATATGAAAAGATATCCTACTGCTCTATAGCAAAGGAAATGTAGGAAAAAAACTCCAAGTTACTTTTGAAGGAATGAATCAGGTACAAAAACATAGAATAAGTCTTTTAGTGCATCAATACAAAACTATTTACATGAAACAAGGAGAAAATTAGACAAATTCTTTATACATTTCAACAATGTTGTCACAACTTTGAGGAACTTAGGCAAGATATATCCTAATGATGAGCTTATAACAAAGATTCTAAGATCACTGCTAAAAGAATGGAGACCTAAGGTGACATCTCTAGAAACTTTAAAGGATCTCAACACTATTTCACTCGACTGGTTAAGAGGAAACTTGATGATCCATGAAGCTGAGCTTGGGAGAGATGAAGGATCTTCATATAGAAGAGGAATGACACTAAAAGCAGCTAATAAATCAAATCCATTAAACAGTGATGAAAGCGACATCAAGTTGCAAATAGATGGAGGTGATGAATTTCAATTTCATGGATAGAAATATGTACGCTTTTATAAAAAGAAGCTAATGAAGAAAAGAGAATCTAACAAGAAAACTAGAAATAACAAGTTCTTATTGAAAGGCAGTAGCAATACATAAAACAATCAAATCATATTCAATCACTACAAGAAGCCTAGACATACAAGACCAGAATGTGCTATCCTTCAAAAGGATAAAATAGAGAATAGAAAACCCATAAAGCAAGCTATAAGTGTAGCCTGGTTAAATGAGGATTTTGAAAACTTTAAAGAAGAACTTGATGAAGTCAACAATGTTTTCTTTATAATTGAATTAGGAGACAATCAGGTTTATTATTCTGACTTTGATATTTAAATTGATGAACTAAAAGATGCATATCATGACCTATATGATCAGTATAAAAAATAAACAATGTAGTATTTCAAAAATATTGAGAAGTCCAAAGATAATGATGCTTCCTTAATGAATAAGATTAACTCATTAGAATTTGAGAATAAGAATTTGTTGTCTAAAATTATTTCTCTTAAAAATAGTAATGAGCAGAAAGTCTCTTAAAAGGAATTCTTGGAACAATAGGTAAGCCAATTAGAAAATACATTGGTTGAAAATGATTATGTTAAGGTAAAATATTTAAAAGAAAAATTTACTACTCTAAAACTTAAAAAAGAAAAATTTGCTAAAAAAATCATTTCTCTAGAAAAAGATCATACTAATTTTGTTGATGGAAGAAATAACCTTGATGCATTACTTTCGAATGGTAAAGGTGTTTTTGATAAGGTCAGAATAGGATATGATGAAAACAACAATATCATGCCATACAAGACTTTCTTTGTGAAATGCGACAATAGCTATACCCAAAACAACAGGAACCTGATAAATGGAAAAAATCATAGTAGCTATCATTCATCTATTTTGTGCAATTACTGTGGTAGACATGGTCATATTAGTCATTCTTGTAACTTTCAAAAAAACGAAAAAATTATCTTAAATGTATTTTTGGAGCTAAAAGGTCAAACTACTAACCCAAAAGGACCTAGAAAAATTTAGGTACCTAAAATTAGATAATATATTATATAGATTTGCTTTAGAACAGAGACAAGAGAAAGTTAATGAATAGTTGATAGCAATTGTTCGAGACACATGATAGGTGAAATATCTCATTTCAACTATATTGAAAGGAAAGATGGAGGTAATGCTACCTTTGCTGACAAAAACAAGGAAAAATTCACTGGAATTGGTAAAATTGGTTACTCTAATTCTGCTTCTACTAATAAAGTTCTTTATGTTGATCGAATAAAACATAATTTGTTAAACGTAAGTTAATTATGTGATAAGGGTTATAGAGTCACCTTCTATGCATCCCATTGTGAAATAATTGATAATCTTAATGATAATATTGTATTTATTGGTCCTAGAAATCGGAACATATACTGTGCTCAATTAGAACATATATCTTCACAAAATGCTAAATGTTTTATTTGAATACAAAGGATTCATTTATCTGGCATAGAAGATTTGGACATGCTAGCATGACCATTCTATCAAAATTATCCAAAAATGAGTTAGTAAGAGGACTATCTGACCTGAAGTTTGAGAACGATCAAGTTTGCTAAGCTTGTTTAAAAGGAAATCAAATCAAAAGTAGCTTCCCTTTTAAAAATATTGTTTCCACTAACCAACCAGTTGAACTTGTACATATGGATTTGTTTGGTCCTACTAGGTCCCAAAGCTTCGATGGTAAACATTACGGCTTTGTTATAGTAGATGATTATTCTAGACTTATATATTTTAATCAAATAAGGATGATATTTTTGAAATTTTTGAGACATTTTGTAGAAAAATTCAGATTGAAAACGTTACTGCATTACACCAATTCATATCAATCATGGAGGAGAATTTGATAATAGAAAATTTAAAGATTTTTGCAATAAAAATGTTATAACACTCCATAATTTTTCATGCCCAAGGACTCCTCAACAGAATAGAGTAATTGAGAGAAAAAACTCTCATTGATATGGCCAGAACAATGTTGAGTGAAAGTGGTCTACCTCATGATTACTGGGCAGAGGCCATATCTAATGCTTGTTATATACTTACAGGTGCCTTATAAGATCTATTCTCAAAAAGACCCTTAATGAGTTATGGAAAGGAAGAAAACCAAATGTTGCTTACTTTCAAGCATTTGGTTACAAGTGATTCGTATGAAGGACAACCTTGGAAAATTTGATGCGAGATTAGATGAAGCTATATTTTTGGGTTATAGTACTGGAAACAAAGAATTTATAGTTCATAATAAAAGAACAAAGAGGATAGAAGAATCAATACATGTGGTATTTGATCAAACACTATCCTCGACAAAAACAACTAATTCAGATGGTGAAAAGCATCCTTTGTTTCATAAAAATACATCACAGACTCAAACTTCACCTATAGTATCTTCATAATTATAAGATCTAAAAGGTCCTTCTAAAGCCAGAACGGAGCTAGCTCCTTCATCTCAATAAGAGCCTATGCAACGATGAGCACCAAAAGAATGGAGAAGACTAGATACACAATAGCACATTTTAGGAGACCATTCTGAAAGTATAAGAACTAAATCATCCTTTAAAAACAATTATATTGCCTTCATTTCACCATTGGAACCAAAAACAGTTAAAGAGGCTTTTACTGATGAAAATTGGGTATAAAAGATGAACTAAATCAATTTGATAAAAATAAATTTTGGAATTTGATACCTTGTCCACAAAACAAGTTAATCATTGAAACTCGTTGGGTTTTTCGAAACAAACTTAACAAAAATGGTAAGGTGGTAAGAAACAAAGCTAGACTTATAGCTCAAGGTTATAATCAACATGAAGGTATTGATTTTGATGAGACTTATGCACTTGTTATATTATAATCGATTATCCTTTGCATGCCATAGAAATTTTAAATTATTCTAAGTGGATGTTAAAAGTGCCTTCTTAAATGGATAAATTAACAAAGAAGTGTTTGTTAAGCAACCTTCAGGATTTGTAGATGAAAAACATCCTGATTTATATGAAGAAGTTGACTAAAGCTGTCTATAGTCTAAAGCAAGCTCCTCAAGCATAGTACAAGAGGTTAATTAATTTTCTGCTTAAAAATAGCTTCAAAAGAGGAAAGATAGATAAAACCTTATTTATTAAGAAAAAGGAGATTGATTTACTCATAGTGTACATATATGTTGACAACATAATATTTGATGCTACTAATCAATCCTTTTATAAAGAATTCTCAGCTTTAATGTAGAGGGAGTTTGTAATGAGTATGATGGAAGAATAATCTTTCTTTCTTGGGTTGCAAATTAGGCAAACAGAAAAAGGAATCTTTATTAGCCAATAAAAATACACAAAGGAACTCATCAAGAAATATCCTTTTGAGAATGTCAAACTGATGGGTACTCCTATGTATACTGGAACTAAACTTGATGAGGATGAAGAAGGCAAATCTAAGGATGAGACAAAGTATAGAGGAATGATTGGGTCACTACTATGTCTCTCAGGCTCAAGACTAAATATTATGTTTAGTGTGTTCCTTTGCACATGTTTTCAATCAAATCCAAAAAAAATCCAACTTCAAGTAGTCAAGAGAATTTTTCGTTATCTTCTCGAACCTATGGATTTTGGATTACGATATCCAAAATATGATTCATTTAACATAATTGGTTATTGTGATGCAGATTATGAAGGTGATAAAGTCGATCGAAAAGGCATAAGTGGCCACTGTCAATATCTTGAAGGATGTTTAGTTTCTTGGTCTTGCAAGAAATAAAATTGCACATCACTTTCGACAATTGAAATGGAATATATAGTAGCTGTCGATTGTTGTGTTCAAATCTTATAGATGAAACATCAACTCCAAGATTTTTCTCTGAACTTTAATCATATTCCTATATTATGTGACAATACAAGTGCAATAAACCTCTCCAAAACTCCTATGCACTATTTTAGGACTAAGCATATTGAAATCAAACATCATTTTCTTAGAGATCATGTTTTAGAAGGAACCATTGATCTTTTGCATTTTAATATTGAAAATTAAGTAGCTGATATCTTTACTAAGCCATTGACTGAAGATAAATTTCATGTGTTAAGAAAAGAGCTTGGTATGTGCAAATTATCTTATATTAACTCTGTACGAAGATTTTATGCTACTTCTCTTTGTAAATATTAGTAAGCTCCTTCTAATCTAATTCTTTTGTAGGCTCCTCTTAGTTTAAAAGGCCCCTCTTAGTTTAGAAGGCCCTTGTTAATTTACAAGGCTTCTCTTGGTTTAATAGGGTAGAATACTTGTGTCTTAAAAAAGTAGTTATTAAATAGCATCCTTTTAAATTTTAAAAACACGTGCATATCACTCTAACATGTAACGCCCCAACATGTACCTTAGAAGTATTATAGCATGTCTAGGGTACATAACAAAGTGAATATAATGAACTAAGTACATCTTAGCAAGAGATGTAAAGGTACCTAATGTAAAAGACAAAGGTAAATGGATAATTTGTTCGCTTTGGCATGAACATACATACTTAGATGTGAAATATGTATGGTAATTTTTTTATATGTTTCCTTGAATTTATGAATGTGATGTAAGGTGAATTGATAAAACAAGCATTATATAAGTAAATGGGATGTGGTTAAATTGGATGTATTTTTGTGTTGCTTTTGCATGATAAGACCAAAGTTAGTTGATTTGGGATGTGTACCTCGTTGAATAGATAGGTTCCATTTAATAGACTTTTGTAATTTTGCCATATTTTGTTCTGTGTACATTCAAATTGGATAATTCTAATTGTAAATTAATCTAGATACATAGATCTAAAAATTTCATACGGGACCGAAATCTGATTCTGCCTCTAAGATTTTTGAATTCTGGTTTGAAGTTGATTTCTAGCTGCTGTCATTGTTTTCGAACAACCTGTAGGTTTTAGGGGATAACTCCTGATATAATTACACTACAAAGAAACAGTCATTTTGTGACAGACATTACCGACAGAAAACACCAATATTCTGTCGGTAAAACATATTACTGACGGAATTTGCTGACAGACAAAAACATTGTAGAATCAGTCGTAGCTAAATTTATTGACGGTTAAAGAACCTACCGTCAGTAAAATTAGCATTGGAAAATGTTAAACCGTCGGTAAATGTACCAAAAATTTACCGATGGTAACAAGTGTTCCGTCCGTAAATTTACCAACAGTTAAATATTTTCCAACGATAATTTTACCAATGATATGTTCTTTAACCGTAGGTAAATTTAGCTACGGTATGTTCTTTGACCGTCGGTAAATTTACCGATGGTAACATGTGTTCCGTCCGTAAATATGCTAAACATTTACTAACGAATATTATTTTTCGTCGATATATTTTACGTTGTATCGACGAAATATCTCCTTGACCGTCAGTAAGTTATTTATAAAATTTCCAATAAACATTTTTTTAATCATTAAATTTATTACCTAAATTTTTTTAAACAATATATTTTCATTATATTTAAATTATAGTTGATGCATAATTTTAATAAATAAATATTTATAATATAGATTTAATTTAGTTAAATAGAAATTTTGATTAGTGATTAAAAATTAAAATATCTTAATTGATAATAAAAACGTTACATTATGAATAATAAGTATCTGTAATACAAACTAAATGACCAAAACTACACTACTGATTTGGAGATGTCGGATCGTCTGGTTAGTACGGTGAGCATGTAGTAGCATTGACTATTGTTGCGCTGCCATCGACCGTTGCAACTGAGTCGACAATATCTGCACCGTGCTCTTAAGCGCTTCCACTTTATTGTTGTTGGACTGCCTAGCAGACGCTGCTGTACCAGACATGGAGGATTGCGAATAACAATTTTTTGCAAATTATCTTAAGCCGAATATCCTCCCACGACGATCCCTACCACCTATTGCTTCAAGGTAAGTGTCAGCCTCATCAATATTTTCAGATTGCTGAGATCGTCATTCGATGGTTTGCTGTATTTGGTCCTATCAGAAAGCAATGTTTATATTAGTAAGTGATAATTATTAAGCATTATTAATATTAAATCATAAATTTTACATACATTGGCTTCTCTACAATGATCGTTGACGAATGTCACCCCATTATGCTTCTTAGTGTGAGTGTGTAGAAATAGTTGACGGGGTGTAAGTCTCATGCCCGTAGACTTTCCTGCATAAGAATACAATGTTAATTATAAGTGAATTAGATTTTATAAAAATTTTGGCAGAGTTTCCCCTATTTTTATGAAATCCCCCTGTTGAACAAAAAACAAAACTAAAACAACAACCATATATGGCACCAGTATAACATTATCATTCTCAAAAAGAAACATATATATTCATTCCAAAATTCTCACATAAAATTCAATAGAAATATAAAGTGAATTAGAAGTTAAAAAATGTTGGCTAGGTTTCCTTTATTTTTATGAAATCTACCCCCTGTTGAACAAATAACAAAACTAAAAAACATAGCCGTATATGACACCTGAAACATATAATTTCATTCCAAATTTTAACACAACAAATCTAATTAAAATACAGCAAAGAAAAGAGATGAGGTACTTACAAGTCTCTGTGCATGCTCTTGGTGGGTAATAGATCCTTACGTATGTACGAGAAGACACTCTCCCTCGGGTCCTCCACATCTGTTGTCTGAATTACGCTATGAAATGGACATGGCCTCAGGTGATCTTCAATATTGCAGCCAACGACTTCATATTTCTTCAGAAATGTAAGACGATCGTATAGTCTCCCTGCGTATCGCACGAACAAAATCACGATAACGTGTACGCACTCTCGACTCTCATACTTTATATATGATGCTGTCTACTTGAGAATCCCAAAAAAATTCTTTCTGTAATTAAAGAAAAAATATTTGATAAATACTTTTGATGTAATAATAGTTATCAAATTAATGTATAAAAATTTTAATTAAAAAAGGAAATAATAATTTCTATCATACCTCAAACTCATGATAGTAAAATTCCTTTGTCTCCTGAGAGATATTCTTCCAACAATAGCCCTCAGAATCAATTTTCTCCTTGAATTTTGATGTCATGTTTCTTGAACAGGGTCCAGATGAAAAAACCTATAATGTTCAAACAAATAAATTTTTACCATTTTAAAATTGTAACCTATAACTTAATTATAACATATAACAGTTCATGTATTTTTACTTACATATTATTGACAACTGTGATACATTTTCGTCCATCGGGTCCCTCAGCTCCAGGCTGATGGCTGTCTCCTTCACCCGCATTATTTACGCCTAATATCTCTGTCGATATAGGGGTACTAAATGATGAAGGAGTGGTGGATGTTGTAGCCTCTTCTTCCAGTGTAGCAGGTGGACGAGGTGGAGGTGATTCATCTGTAGGTGCTGCAACACAAGATCCTTCACCTCTACAGTATAAACCTCCGAATCGTGGTTTGAAAAATCTTGGTCGATCACTATCTTGTCTTCTCTTTGGTGCCATATTTCAATCAGAAATCAAAATTTGATTGAAGTTTATAGAAATAATAAATTTTCATTTTAATAATTATACAATATATTTAAAAGGAAATAATTGATTTATTCATACAATATTCGATTACAAACACAAATTAATCACTATCATCACTTAATTGTAAAGAAAAATCATCTTCTTTTTCTGAAGAATTTGAATCAAAATATGTCTCTTCTTCATATCTCTGGCCCTCTTGATCATCGCCAAATAAAATTTCAACATATTCATTACATGGATCGTTCAAAGATTCATTATCCTCATATACAACAGATGCATTTATTTCATAAGTCTCTTCCTAAAACGCGTCGCTTTCAACTCTCTGTTCCACTTTTTCACGTGATTCAAAAAAACCTCTTGCTTTAACTTTGCAAACAGCCATCCAATCTAACTTATCTTGTCGTAAGCTGGGAAAAGCGATATAATACACTTGAATTGCTTGCATTGCCAACACAAAAGGTTCAAAATGTTGAAATCTTCTTCGCTTGTTGATTTCAACTATATTATATCGACTATGCACTTTTTTGCTGACATTTGGAGTTAGATCAAACCACTCACACTTAAATGTTAGAGTTCGCTTTATTGGCAATGCAGGGTACTCAATTTCAAGTATCTCAATTATTTTTCCATAGTAATCAACCACTTCTCCTTTTATGTAAACTCTACTATTTATTGTTGCCATGCTATAATCATGATATTCTGTATGATATTTGTATCCATTAATGAAATACACCGGATATGATTTAACAGTTCGCAAAGGTCCCTTCATAAGATCGTGGAACTTGCTATCTGTTGAATTTTCTAAGGCCTATAGAGAAGAAAATATCATATTAAACAGTATAATATTATCTGAACACTGAAATGTTATAATTCAATCATTTCAATCGAGTTGGAAGTGGAAACTTACATATTGCTCAAACCATCGAGCAAAGTGGCTTCCATATTGATATCATCCTATGGTTTGTCAGGCATAAGCTCCCGTAACAATTCCTTGTATAATCTAAAAACATTATTATATATTCAAGTTATGAATAACAGTAACCAATTTGAAAACCAAAATAATCACTTGATACTTACTGCACGAATGGTTGAACCTCTTCACAGTTCAATAAAATGTAACTATGGGCAGCCTCAATTTCTTCCTCTGTTAACATTCTTCTTGTTGAACGTCCAATGACCGTGTCGGATAAGTGAAGATGGATAAGTTACCATTAGCATCAATAGCTCCTCCCCCATCGTCATTACGAGACACTTTTCTTTCTCTTGTGTGAACATGCAGCTCAAAATAATGTGAACAAAATATACTAGCTTCCTCTACTAAATAAGCATTACATATCGAACCTTCAACTTTAGCCTTGTTCTTCACATTTTCTTTCAAGTGATTCAAATAACTATATGAGTGAATAGGGTTAAACGAATTGATTTATGATCAAGAAAGGTTCAATTTTGTTGAATTACGTACCTCTCAAATGGATACATCCAACAATATTGCATTGGACCAGCTAGTTTAGCCTCGTGTGCTAAATGGACAGGTAGATGCTCCATACAGTCGAAGAAGCTTGGAGGAAATATCCCTTCTAACTTGCATAAAATTACTAGAATTTCTCATTCCAATTTTTCCATTTCAGCTAACTTAATTTCAGATGATGTCAAGCTTTTGAAAAACAAACATAATTCTTTTATTACTTCCCAAACCTTATTCGGTAGCAACTCCTAAAATGCTATTGGAATTAGCCTTTGTATAAACACATGACAATCATAACTTTTCATACCAAATAATTTGTTCTTCCGCATGTCCACACACCTTGCCAAGTTTGAAACATAACCATCGGGAAACTTTAGACTTCTCAACCATTCACACAATATTTCCTTTTTCTTTTTGTCCAAACTATAACATGCTTTTGGATATTTACCAGTCCGAAGATCTTTATGTAACTCATTCCTTTTACAAAAAAGCTTCAAATCAGCTCATAATTTTGTATTGTCTTTTGTTCTCCCTTCAATGTTCATTATGGTATTGTACAAATTGTCAAAAATATTTTTTGCAATATACATCACATCTAGATTATGACGTATCATATTAGTTTTCCAATATGGCAAATCACAAAAGATGCTTCGTTTTCTCTGACCAAAGTTTCTACTAATGATTGTATTAATTTCACCAGCTTCAAATTCTATAACTTTCAGCAAGCCTAATTCCTCAATCTCCTACAATATCTCTTCACTAGATTTATTAGGGGGAGGAGGTGTTTTAACCATCCTATTCTTAAAAAATTTTTATTTATTGCGCCTAAATGGATGATCTGGAGCAAGAAATCTTCTGTGGTTATCAAACCACCATATTTTTCCCTGCTGTGCTCCATCCAGATAATATGGCATATGCCGAAAAATTACTAATTGTCCACATCAAAGCTGCTCTCCAAACAAAATTTTATTTTAGAGAGACATCATATGTCTCAACACCATATTCCCAAAGATGCTACAATTCAGATATCAATGATTGTAAGAAAACATCAATTTTATGTTTTGGATTTTAAGTCCCTGGCACAATCACTGTCAAGGACATATATGCCTCTTTCACACCCATCCATAGAGGCAAATTATAAGGAGTAATTATGACTGGCCATAATGAATATTGCTGACCGGATTGACCAAAAGAATGAAGTCCATTCGTCGACAAGCCCAACCTAGCATTTCAACTTTTAGCTGCAAACTCATAATAGGTGTCATTAAAATGTTTCCATGCCAATGCATCTGATTGATGACTCATTATTCCATCTTCCTGTTGGTGTTCATTATGCCATCTCATGTGAGACGCGGTAACATCAGAAACATATAGTCTTTGAAGTCTCAAAGTTAGTGGAAAATAATACATTCGCTTCCAAGGTACTAACTTTCCTTTCATATAATGCTTTCTAGGCTTGAACCTAGATTGACCACAAAATTTACACTCTCCTAATTCCACATCATCACCCCAATACAACATACATCCGAATTTGCAACAATCAATCTTTTCAACAAGCAAACCAAGATCCCGAATAAGTTTCTTCATATTGTAAAAACTATCAACTGTTGTGCGATTAAGAGGCAATGATTAATTATACCATCCAAGAATTTGATCAAAACTACGATAAAAGATGTGCCCTTCTGACTTTATGTTCAAGATATGAGCAATTGAAGACAATTGAGTCATTGTCTCACAATTTGGCCATAGTTCTTGGCCAGTTGAATGTAGTAAGTCAAAAAACTATTTGGATTGAGGGTTGGGTTCTTTTTCAAGATTTTCTATATTTTCCTGAAAGTTATATCCACCTGCATCATAAACCATTTGCATGTAAGGATTTTCATTTGCATTAACATTATCTGTTCTAAATCCAATCCCTCCTTCAACCTCATTGAAGCTAACTGACGATTGTCCTTCATTACTCTTCGAGATGTTACAAATCAACAGTTCCCCATGTCGTGTCCACTGCAAATAATTGGAAACAAACCCTCTTCTCAACAAATGCCCGTTCACTTCATCAATAGGAAGGAAACGAATGTTTTTGCATTTTTTACATAGACATCTGATCTTTGGCCAATCTATATATACAGGTTGAGAACATGCATAATGAATAAATGCTTCAACTCTCTCAACAAATCCAGGGTTAATGAAACCATCACTTGATATTCGTCTATACATCGAAGATCTATCAACATTGCTCATTTCTACAAAAATGTTAATTTAAATCAGTGATTCCATACTATGTATCCTTTATGGCACCCAAAAAATTACAGAACATCTAAACTTTACACATCTCCTAGGTATTAATCAATTTAATTAATCATCTACAATTGATTTTAAAACTATAGTACGTGGCATTGTTTACACCTATGAATCAAGAAAACAAGTTCTTGCTGTGACCCATAGGCTCATGAAATATTTCACTAATAAGCCTCACAAGAGTTGCATCACCGGTTTCCAGCCTATATACCATCCCAGAGGTTTATTATGGAACAAATTATCTTAATCATAGTAATTAATCACCTACACTTGATTAATCGATCGAATTAATCACCTACAATTGATTTCAAAATTATAGTGTGTGGCATTGTTTCACCTGCGAATCAAGAAAACAAGTTTTTGCTGTGACTCCTAGGCTCTTGGAATATTTCATCGATAAGCCTCACGGGAGCTACATCACGAGTTTACAACCTATATATCATCCTAGGGGTTTACTATGAAACAAATTGTCTTAATCATAGTAATTAATCACCTACACTTGATTAATCGATCGATTTGGTCGATCAAATTAATCACCTACAGTTGATTTCAAACTGATTCCACATACGGTAAATACTTTCACGATTATAGGAAAACATAAAAAGTCATCAATAAATATACGAATATTCTTCTTAACAATAACACAAATTCAAGACCCCCTTTGTATTAACCATAAATCCAACGATTTAATAATCGTATTATTAAAGTAATATATATGGTAAATATTAATTAGTTGCACGACTAACCTGAATGGATGAGCAACTTCAATTACGACAAAGAAAGATCAAAGACACTCTTCCACACAATACAGGACCTACGAAAAATAATATGAAACATTTAATCTAATACACTTGTGGTAATACAACATCATAAACTAATGTAACATTCAATAATTGTTGTACTAACTCACAGCAAAGGCACAATAGTATCATAATCGTATTATTAAAGTAATAATAATAATAATCATAATCATATAAGAATCATTGTTAAAATAATTATAATAAAAATTATTCATAAATTGAATAAGAATAACAAATTATTATTATTATTATTATTATTATTATTATTATTATTATTATTATTATTATTATTATTATAAATTTATAATTATTATTATATATCATATAATTGATACAAATAATAAATGTTATAATAATAAAATTAATAATAAGTAGAACATTCATAACAATAATAATAGTAATACTAATAATAATAATAAATGATACAACTAATAAATTGAATCATAACAAAATTAATTATAACTAGCAAATTAATAATAACAACAATAACAATAAATCTAATATGAATAATAAAAATTTAATAATACAAAGAATAAGAATAATCATAATAATAAATGAAATAATAATAACAACTTAATAATAACAATAATAATAATAAATGCAATAAGAATAAAAAATTTAATAATAATAAGAACAATAATAATAAATCATCAAAGAATCATTATTATAATTATTAAAA
>JAOSBN010000178.1:7110097-7130293 GCA_027563595.1 Erythroxylum suave | reverse complement strand
CAAAAATTCCTAATTCATAAATTTTAATTTATTTTCATGCTAGATAATTTAATAAAATAAAGAAAATAAAAATAAAAATAAAAATCCTAAAAATGGGATCCAATACTGATTCTCCGTACTCTTGGCAGCAAACTCTTTCTTAGGCTATTAGCAATTCTCAGAAGGGTAAGCCCAATGCAATCCTTTACCAAGGCGCCTTTATCTCTACCATCTATTGTCTTTGGAAGGGGAGGAACTCGAGTTAATTTTCTAAAAATGAAGTAGGAGCATAACAATTTGCTAATATTAATTGCAAAAATTTTTCACCTTATTTTATCTCCTAATATGAGGCATAGTTGGCACCACTAATTTGTTCAAATTTTGTAATTATACTTAAGTAGTTTCTACCTGCTGACTTTCTATTTAAGTTTATACTTGAACTAATTGTAATGTTGATTTAGTTTGTCTACAGTTATGACATATTCATTTTCCAAAAAAAAGGGGGTAAGTTTTGGGAAAAAAAATTAGAATTTAGATTTGTAAAAAAATTAAGCATAATGACATTATCTAACAATCAATTTTATAAATGACCGAATAGTTTTAAAAGTCCTAAAGATTTTTAAAATTGATATAACAAATTGTCTAAAATGTCAAATTTGAACAAATTAAAGATGTATCAGTATAATTAAAATGGTAACAAAATTTACTCGCTTTTTAATTTGACCGTGGAAGCTTCAATTTGAAACATAACCCTAATTATGAAATTTTGGATAATTTCAAACTTTGAAACTCAAGAATGAAAAATTTTCAATTTGATGTAATCTAACTTGACTCTTATAAAATGGAGATAGTGATTTTAAAAGAAAAGAATGAATTGTTTAGGATTTTGGAAGACATAAACAAATAAAAAGAATGAATTGTTTAGGATTTTGGAAGGCATAAACAAATAAGATAAATAAAGAAAAGAAGGAAGCCCTTAAAATATGAAGAATGGTTGACCTTTTGGCTTCACTGGTTTTTTGTGTATGATCGATCATACTTATCAACCAGCTAAACTACAAACTTTCTGGAATAAAATATTTTCTTATATAAGGATACATTGTTCAACTACTTAAAGATATTGGACGATTGTTATATACAAGTGGTTGATTAGAGGAGCAAACAAACTCCTTACAAACTCAATGGAAAGATAAAAAAAAATGATTTTTTAGAAAACTGATCAATCACTCTATGATATTGGTCAACCAATATGACTTGAGAAATTGAAATTAAACCTAAAATTCAAATTAAAGCATTAAACTTAATAACTTATAGAAATGTAAAAAAAATATTCATAAGCATTGAGAGATAATTTAATCACATATAATCGTGTCCAATTGTTAGCTGATATTCTCATTCATCGGTTTAATTTTCCTATCAATATAGTGTATAAATAAATTTTGTCTCGATATCATAATCTCTAAGTCTAGTTACTAATATTTATATCGTACTTCTAAAAAATTGTTTAATCCCCTATTTATAGTGCAAACCCAATATTCATCACTAAAGATTTAAACTTAATTCCAAAATATGAAATATCCTTAAAACATGAGTTAATTATTACCTCTTATTGAGTAATACCTATGATATGATATAATTCTTCCTAAATTTCCAATATATTGGAAGCTTCTCATTTTCCATATCTCCTCACCTAGTTCAACAATTTGCTTTTAAGGGGTGTCTTGATGATCATTCTTATTTTCTTCAAATACCTATATCACCATTTAAAAAAACTTTTTTTATACATAAGAAGGTCAGATTCATCAAGATTAAAAAACATAAACTCTTCAAAAAATATTACTAAATTTAATAACTATCATCTATACTACGTATCATTTGTTCTTCTTCTTCTTAGAACCTACAAAATAAGGCAATTAATGATATTTAGGTATCCAAATAGGATTAGGTCCTGAATTTTAGTCCCTTTCTTCTTTTCAACCTACAATTTCATATATTTACTTGTTTGTTTGAGAAAATAAAATCTATCAATATGTTCATACTTATATATAAAAAAATGATATAATATGTTATATGAGTAATGATGATGCATATATACATTGCTTTGACATATTTGTGTGTTTGCATGATGAGGTATTTTTCTTTGCAAATTAAAGGTGTTAAATGTTCTCCTAAGATAAAGAATGAGCTACCATGAATATATGTGTGATGCCTATTATGAATAAATGCTTGATGCATGCTTTTTTGAGGCCTGAAAGGGTGTGAGTAGGTTTGTATATTATTATAAGAGTTATTCCTATTCTTCCATTGAGAGTATTAATCTTTATACTTAAATTGTGAGCTGTATATGAAAGGATGATACTTGCTCTTAAATCGAGTCTTAGTGGATATAGCATATATGTACATATTCTTATATGTTAATGCTTCATACTTATTTGTCGCATTAGTTAATGGTTCTTTACTTTGAAAATATTTTTCCTTAATAAATGTGATTTAGAATTGGCTTCATTTTCGTGATTGTATTATATTTCATGCCTATTATTATAATTTTTTTAAACTCCTAACATATTTTCCATTTTTTACTCCTTTTGGTGGACTTGGATAAAGATTCTTTGAGAATATTTATTTCCTATTTTGATATCTCGTTGTCATTTTATTGTGTCTAATTTATCATCAACAATTACTTTTTTAGGTGCGTCAATATCATGTAATTCATTTCTTATTTTCTTATTCTTGTTCATGAATGTATCCAATTACTTGCTTAAGTTTAAAATATAACATCTTCTCTTTTATACTTATGATCTTAAGCCTTTAACTCATTCACCATATGTCAAATTGATCTTTACTATTTCAGGAGTTAGAGTTTGATGTTACCTTATCATTGTCCTCTATCATGAAGCTCATTTAGGCTACCTCTCATTATGAGTACTTGCTTTCATATTCGTTTAAGTCTTCCTATGTTGATGCTTTGAGAGGTTTCTTTTTCTTGTTATCTTTCTTCTCCTTTTTATCATTTATTTCATGTTTTCATTGGTTTTAAAAAGAGGACATTGGGGCTTCATATGCTTAGGTTTCCTTTATTCAAAGTAGATATTAATAGAAAAGGTTTACATTTTAAGTCGATCTTACCTTTCTTGAAACTTTTTATTTTGGAAAAGTTCTTTTTAAAAACATCTTAAATTTCATGGTGAGTTGTTCATCATCACTTTCAATTGTATACGTCTCTTCTTCTTCATTTGATTCCTCCCATGATATTTTAAAAGCTAAGCCCTTTTTCTTTACAAGCATTGTTTCTTCTTGTATTTATTAAAATCTTACTTCATATATAAGGAGAGATCCAATGAGCTCTTCCAATAATAATGTTACGAAATCCTTGACTTTTTAAATAGTTGTTACCTTATCTCCTCATGTCCTTATAAGTGTAATAAGTAACTGTTTATCATTTTAACATTAATATGGAGCTTTTTAAGACCTTTAATAGCATTAATAATGTTAATGAACCTTGTGTACATGTTAGAAATGCTTTCATTACGCTTTTTTTTAAAAAAGTTCATATTAGTAAGGTAAGATGCTCACTTTGCTCTCCTTAACTTGATTTGTGCCATAATATTTATCTTTCTAATATATGCCAAATCTCATAATCATATATAAAGACCACATTGAATTCATTTCTTCCTAATGCACAAAATAAGATATGTATGACCGTACTATTCAAGAAAATTAATCTCTTATCTTAAGATTCTCACTCTTCCTTTAATTTAGGAACCTTTTTATTATCTATGATTTTTAGAGGTATAAAGGAGCCATTAGAAACATTTCTTATAGATTTACACTTCTAGTCATAAAGAAAAATTCTAATCCTAGTTTTCTAATATAGGTATTCATTGTCATCAAAGAAAGGTGTTAAACTAATATTTTGTTCCTTTTAGTTTGATGATAATATGCCTAAGTACAAATGATCTTTTCTATAGGATTTTGTTTGAAATGTTAGCTTAGTAAACGGGGTCTGATACTACTTGTTAGTCTGTAATGGTAATTTGGGTTGAGGGCGTTAATAAATTTTAAACAAAATATTACTAAATGTCTTAATGAACATAATTTATAAAAGATGAAGATAAAAAATAAAATAATGAATTTCAATAGCACACATAAGCAATAATATAAAAGGATGAAGGAAGAGAAATGCAAATTTATTATAATGATTTGATAAATAACCTTTGCCTACATCTAGTTCTAAGAATTTTCTTGAAATTACACTATAAATCTTCTTCAAAGAATGACCTTTGTACAATCTTTTCTCAGTAAAGAGAAATCATTTTACAATCTTTCTTCATAGTGAAAAAGAATCTTAATGACATTTGAAACACCTCCAAGTGTTATATATAAACACTTTAATAAAAGATTACAACTTAAAATTATCTCACTTTATACTTCAATAATATTGCAAAGCTTATTCAATTAAAATGAGATAGTGAAAGCTTAAATGATTGTAAAAAACTTAAAAATGTATTTAAAGTTGTTCAAATACTTCTTAATGTAATAACTAAAGAATTTATAGGATTTTAAGACCCCCTAATAGCCACTAAAGTCAAAAATCAAATCACAACTAATTCAGAGCACTGGTCAATCACTGTAATATATTAGATGATCATTGGGCATTGAATACATAAATTTAGTAGTCATTAAGACATTGGTTGACCACTATAGCTTATTGGTTGACCAATATTTCCTATAGAGGGATATTGGTTAACTACTTTATTATATTGGTAAACTATTATATCAAAAATAATCCTATTATAGGTTTAATATAGATTAATTGACCAGTGATTCATATTGGTTGACTAATTTGCATTTGATATATAAAATCATATAGTTGTTACACATTGGTTGAACAATATATCCCTTAGAGGGACTCCACATCCCCATATTATTCAATTACCGTATCAACAAATTCACCTATTACACATTTAACTTATATTAAATAGTTGACCAATTCCTTAAAAAACATGATTTTAATAACTTTAAATATTGAACTTGATTTGCTTAATGCAATTATAATTAAAATAACTTTCAAAATATCCTCTAAAAAGTGTTAAAAAGATTAATTCTTTCAAAATCCAAAGCTTTATGCCTCACAATGAATGAAAGGAATGCAATGAAGGAATAAAATGATATTACAATTTATGTTACAAAATATATAATAATCTTGACGTGCCTTGATCTTCACTCAAATTTTGCAAAATTTTACTATTTTCACATCTTTATGAACTATCTTGTTGAGTTATGACTACATCTTATTTTTATAATGCTTCTTACTAAACTCATTAGTATTATTTATTATTTGTTATCATCAAAACATCAATTAGAACCTCACTTGGTTTAATGTACATGTTTACTTATAGTGTAACTAATCAAATTGCAATTCTCACTAAAGAAGACAGTGAGAAGGTGTAACTTCTGTTGTTGCTAGACATTATGCCTCTTAGTCTCGAGCTTGAAACTATCAGTGGTATCATGAGAATGACGATTCAAATTTCTCCAAAATACATGACCAAATTCACATGAGGTAACGCAGTAATTATGTTATTTATAAATCCATCATTTGGGTATTATAAATGTGGTTCCTTTTTGGATAAAAATGGGAACTTGTGATGTTAGTCTCTTGATGGAAATTAGCATACAAGGATCGAAAAATAATATGATGAGAAACATAGTTAAGGTTGTCTGTAATCTTTTTTTTTTTTTCATGATACCCTTATTAAACACTTAGGACCTAATATGGTGCCTTTCAATATGAGGTCAAAAAGGCTTTTAGTCTACTTGTTTATGCTATTGCAAAAGCACCTGAAGTCGTAAGGATATGATTCGCACCTAATTGATTCTAAAAAAAATATAAAAATTTGATACTATATAAGAAGATGAAAAAACTTAAACCTTAAAATTGCTTCCTTCTTTGGCTTTCATGATAGAAAATATAGCCTCATCACCAAATTCCCCTTCTTTTTCAAATCCTAACAACAATGGAAACATCATCTTCACCATTACAACGCTAACAATTATAATCCTAAATTCAATAACAAAAAACCTTAACAAATATAAACCTAACAACTTTAACAAAACCATCTCAACAATAATAGATAGATCAAACTCCAAAACCTAACTTGTCCAGTTACTGTAGAATTCAAAAAATGATATTTCTTAATATTGACTCAAATCTCTTATTCTTATTCTTTACAATAGCATCAATCAATTCTACACAACAATAACAATTACAATAAACTTCAACAACACAATATTGATGCCATATCTAAATATCAAATATAGCAAACCCTATAAAGATGCTTTTTATGTATCGTTTGAACCAAATTGAGTAGTAGCAATAAAATAAATATCATAGTGTTTAAAGACAATAATAGTAATAATATGAGCTCTATAAACAAGTAAATCTTAAAGGATCAAGTTCAATTTAACATAATTTGTATAAGAATTCTCATAATTAACAAATTGATTAGATGATGGTAGATTGCTACTTAGATCCATACGATATAATGTGATTTTGCAATATCACATGATGTCATCTTTTATATAGCACAACCGAGATAAGTGTTGTGCCATGTAACACCTAAATAACTCAAGCATTGTCCTTTCATCAACGGAAAATGACGTTAGAAGTTATGAGTGATACAGATACAAAATTATAAGGAGGTAAATGATAGTTTCAAAAGATTAGCAACTAAAGTGAAAAAAATAAATCACAAAGGAATCTAGTGTAATTAATTCTCTTTTTCTAATATACTAAATTGATTTTGAAATTTTATTTGTTGTAAATTTCTCAAAAAATAGATATTCCACAAAATATTAAATTAATGTCCTTGTTTATCTATCTATCAATCTTTTAAAAACTAATATGAAAATGATGCACTCTCTTATACAAGTTTAACATAATAGGGATCTCTTTCATATATATACAGACCTTGTGTTCTTATAAGAAAAACAATATTTCATCAAGATAACTTTTGATTAGTCAAAGTATTATTAGGATAAAGAACATTTTTAACTTTTTTAGCAAATGAAATATTTCTTTGGGTGTGGAAGATTGAAATTGGGTTTCTAATTTTAAGAATTGACTTTCAATTAAAAATAAAATATAACATAATGATATGACAAATTTCCATCAAATCAAAGGGAATTTTTTTTACTTCTTTTTGCACCACCTTCTATTTTTTCAATCCACAATAAATTATCAATTGAAAGTTGTGTCAATAGACAAGAAGAAATGTGGCGTGGGGGAAAAAGTTAAGAATTGAAATGAAATAATAAAGGTATCACCATACCCAGTGAAAGGGCATTCTCCAAACTTTGGATTAGATTCGAGGGATTTAGGGTTCAATCCAGCATCAGAGAAGGAGAAGGCAAATCTATAGATACAAAAACTTTTAGCTAAAACTGCCATCTCTAGTTACCAAATAGAAGATATTTTGCAAGGCTTTAAGATTAAATACAGGGAGCAACCTAGTCCTAATTTTCACAGGGTGATGAAAACTCAATAAATGAAAGTAAGAAGAACACAACAAAAACCATGAAGTCAGGTATGATTTTGGATAACTTTGATATTAATAAATTATATAATTATGGGTATAAACTAAATTATATTCCTTTGGGGGTTAATGTTAGGACTACTATAAGGAAAACTAGTAATGAGGATGTAAAGACAAAGATAAAGTAATGGAATACTGCCATCATTTGCTATATCTTAAGGGCTAATCTTCCACATTAAGTTTTACATGGTCTTTTTAGGCTTATATAGGGTAGCTATGGGGTTGAAAAAGTACTTTGTTTGAAAAACAATATGTAATTAGTGAGATTTGTCACTGAAATTAATTAGGATGAGGCCTTACAGATGGGAGTTTCCACTTTAATAAAAAAAACATAATAGTCTCACCTTAGACTGAAAATATAAAGTTAAAAAAGGGACAAACTTAGAATTGAAGTATTAGAGTCCATCCTCTCTTAGTAAAATTGTTAGTATGGTGGGCATCCCTATAATAGCAAATAAGCTGACCTTATGAAAGAATAGGGTGAATTTTGTAAGAATTCTTGTGGAAATTGACACTAAACACTTGGAAGACAAAGTCTATTTTGAGAATGAGAAAGGGGTGGTTCTCGAATTAGAAATCCAATATAGTGGAAACTTGGTACTATAACTTGTGCAAGAATTACGGTAATAAAACTGATCAATGTCAAAAAAATGAAGGGAAAAAGATCTAGTTATCTAAAACAGGCACAATAATAACCTAAGAGGAAAATACAACTTTAAACTAGGAAATTACGATAACTGAACCCTATGAGGATACTTATAAAACTTAATGGTAGCAGGCTAAATCAAGGAAAAAAATCAAAAGTCCACTTATGAGTAGGGTGTCAAGGTGAAATTGTCCTAATAGTTTAAAAGGGAAAGGAACTATGTCTTTAGATAATCAATCAGTTTACATCCTTATGGATGGTCACAGATAACCTAGGGATAAGGAACATAAAAGGGCTTAATAACCCTAAGAAGCAATGTGAGGTGATGCTCCTCTATAAAAAAATGGAATTAGTTTTTTTGGATATCCTTAAAACTAAAGTGAATTAACAGAAGTATGTAAATTATTATAAGAGGAAGTGCCCCTTTTGGGGTTCCTGTATTAGCTTAGATGTCAACCAAAAAGGAAGAATTTGGTTAATTTAGAGAAAGATATGTTTCAGGTCAACATAATTCACTCTTCACTTCAGCTTATGCACTATGACATCATCTCTTTAAACAATGGCTAGTAGTTTGTAGTATTCATGTTTTATGCTTTCAATGACGCTGCTAACATACTCATTATATGGCAACATACTCATTATATGGGAGTAATTTACTCTTTAAACAATGGCTAGTAGTTTCTAGTATTCATGTTTTATGCTTTCATGATGCTCCTAACATTCTCATTATATGGCAATAATTTACTAGCATTGTAGCTTCTCAAAATAAAGTTTGATTGACACAAGTAGAAATTACAAACTTTAAAGAATGTATGACTTCGTGTGAACTATTAGAAATGTAGTGGAAGGATTATAGGTTCAATTGGAATAAAAATCAAAGTAAAAGGCTACATATTTCCTTAAAAATTGATACAACTTTAGTAAACACCCAGCAATTGATGAGTGTCATAGTGCTAAAGCAATATTTTTACTTCAGGGCACTTTAGACCATTGTCTTATTGTGGTTTAAATGAGATTGTCTAGGTTGAGTCATAAGAGGTAATTTAAGTATTCAATATGTAGGTTAAATCTTCAAATCTTTGAGTTATTATCAAAAGAGTTTGGAGTTAGAATACTTTAATATGTTGAATGTATTAGGTACTTTATAAACTGAAGATGTTAAAAAATTATTGAAGTCTTTAAATAAAGAACAAACATAATATTGTGAACCATGCCTAATAGGTTAGAGAAACCTTGTATTTGGCAAAGAAGTGCTACAGCAATATCTTTCAAATGGTAAACTATAAGAGAAGGACAAATATGTAGTATAAAGGTTTCAAGATTTTAGCAAAAAAGCTAAGATCTTCCTAGCTCAAAAGGCCAAGGTATCCTAGGTACAACTTGGTGATCAGAACACCATATACTTTTACTAAACTGTTAAACAAAATTTTTACAAAAGTACAGTTTCATGAATAGTTGACTCTAATTGCACACTAATTACAAATTATCAAATGTTGATACAACATTCAGTGGATTAAGGAGATCTTCAACCCAAAAAAAAATAGGATAATATAAGACAAACTGATGAATGTGTGTTTCAAGTGAGGAACACCTTGTTAGTTGAGGAATAAATGCAACTATTAGTTCCATTTACAACTCAGGAAATTAAGCAGGCAAAGTTTGATATTCATTCCTTAAAAAGCCTTGACCTAGAAGGTTATGGAAGTGAATTTTTCAAGGAAGCCTGTTCAGTTGTGGGTAGGATGGTACTGAAGCCATCCTAGACTTTTTTAGCATGGGTAAGCTACTTAAACAAACTAAAGCCATCCTAGACATTTTTAGCATGGGTAAGCTACTCAAACAAACTGATGCCACTTTGCTCAATCTTGTTTCTAAGATACAAAATTCTACGTGTGTAGTAGACTGTAGACCTATTCCTTGTTATTCTACTTTGTATAAATGTATCTCTAAACTCCTCTATAAGGTATTAAAACTTATTTTTCCTTACATAGTATCAGAAAGTCAAAGTGCCTTTGTAGAAAGGAGATCAATCCTCCATAATATAATAATAACTTAGGAGCTCATCAGAATGTATAGAAGGAAAATAAATTTCCCCAATGCCAATTGAAAATCGACATGAGAAAGGCGTACAGTGCAATTGAATAGGACTTTACTGAGGAGGTGTTGAATGGACTGAAGTTTCTTGCAAAGTTTGAAGAGTGACTCTTGGCTTGCATTACAACTAATTCCTACTCTTTGTTTATTAGTAGAGAGATCAATGTTTGCTTTTTAGAACAAAAAGGGTTAACAAAAAGATTCGTGTCTCTATTAGTATTTGTTCTTACAATGGAATATCTCACTAGGGAATTAAGACTTGTTGCCCAAAGTTAAGGCTTTAAATTTCGTCCTATTTATAACGAATCTCAGCTCACTAATCTTTGATTCATAGATGACTTAATATTTTCCACAAGCTAGGCTTATGAACCTTTTTTATGGGTTCTAATGTGAGGATTTAATAGTTTTTTGATTAACAATTGGCTTACAAGACATTTATGCTAAATCTCATATATATTTGGGGTGTGAAGGACAAGGTAAATTTTTTTTTGCAATTAACAAGATTATGTGTTAATTTTTTTCTTGATGAAATACTTCGAAATGCCTGCATTTCCTACTAAATGGAGCACTTGTGATTATTAGAGCTTGATAGAAAAAAATTGCAAAACATAAATTCCTAAGCTACCAAAAATCTCTCATGCGGAGGTGGATCACAACTTATTAATTTTGTACTTTTCTCCTTACAACTTTATTGGTCCTCCATCTTCTTGCTTCCACAGGGCATTGTTAAATATGTGGAGACTGTTTCGAAAGTTTCTATGGGGAAAACATAGTAAAACTATACATCTAGTTAAATGGGAACAAGTTTGCAAAAAAAATAAATAAAGGAGGATTGGATTTAAAAGATTGCTAGATGTGGAATATGGCAGCAATAGGGAAGTAGGTTTAGGGTGTAGTTTCTAAAATAGATAACCTACTGGTCAAGTGGATTAGTGTAGTCTACTTAGAAGGAGTTGACTTCTAGTCCTACACTCTTGGATTAGATATAAATTAATATCAAAAGAAAATTCACTAGATTAAGAGAAAGCTCATACCAAGTTTTGTAATCGGGAAATATACACAGGAGCATCTGATGGTATTTATACAATTAAGACATGTTATAACTGCTTGAGAAGAGAACAACTTGATTTCATGCAATCAAGGTACATTTGGAGCAAATTTAATATATCTAAATATTCATTTATTTTAAGACTACTAACAAAAGACAAACTTTTGCACATAAGTATTAATATAGCTGACCATTTGCGAGTATTATGTGTTGAAAGCATTAATCACTATTTGTCGATTACTCTTGATCTACTTAATCTGGTTTGTGACTAGATTAGAATAATTTATTATTTCACTTATGGACACATTGGCTTGCTTATGCTTTTAGAAAATGGAGAGTTAGACAACATATTGTATTTATCGTAATTACATATGGACTGAGATAAATTACATGATATTCGGAGATAAACATCAAATGGTGATTACTGTCTCTAACTCGCTGAAAAAGAATATAACTATTAAGATGACATATTATTTTCCTAGAACTGTTCCTTTTAACAATTTCATAGTCAATCAAATCTTTCTTAATTGATATATATTTTATTTTTGTACTGTGAAGTATTAGATAGGAAGAGAGGCAATCTTATTGTTTCTCGTAACTTTTTGTAAAGATCCCTTTCTTTTGTAAATAGTTTATAACTATTCTCACGTTTTACTAAAAAAGAAAAAAAAGAAAGAAAGATAAAGTTCCAACGTTAAAACGAAAAACTCACGTAGGACTCCGTTCTTCTGGAAGACCTTCCTACAATCCTCCTCATGTTGGGTTCCGACTACGCTGTGGTGCGAAATTTCATCTGTACACGTACAAACAAGTTAATTTTTAAAAAATCACATCAGAAGGCCAAAACGGAATTACGTTGGTTTTCTACGTTGATCTCCATGCACTCAACGAGAAATCATTGTCTCTATATTAACTTGTAATTATCTACGTTGTATAATTTACATAGATAGTACAAAATTTTAACCTTGAGTGGGATAATTTACTAGTCAGAGGAATAAAAAAGGTAAAAATTAGGCGAGTTATTGATTTCCCAAAATCAATTTGAATTTTGTTTTTCTTTTCACCTATTTTGATTGCTGTCTAGTTCTCAGAACACGACTCATAAATAGATAAAAAGAACTTTTGATAAACTATGAATAATAAAGATTTCTATTTTTTTAGGTTTTGCCATACTTGTAATCTATACTCTCGTCTCTTTAGAGAAAATGAAACTAATAAACATTCGTCATCTCGCATAAAGTTGGTTTTTCTAAAACCAGTACTACACATTATGTGGTACACCATTTACATCTTGAAGTTACTCAGAGAATTTAGGTTTAGTAAACAAGGGAACAAATTTTCTGTTCCGGTTAACCAGTTCTTACTCTATTTCATTAAATTTCATTCACACATTTATATAGGGTTTACATAAATGTATTGACAAAATTAGGTGGCATAACGTTGGAACACCTTAATGACAACATGGTGCTCCAACCTATCAACAGGAAAAAATCCTTTGTTTTGGTTAGCCAGTTTCTACTCTATTCTATTAAATCTTATCCATATATTTATATGAGATTTACGTAAATATATGGATAAAATTAAATGGTATAAGATTGGAACACCCTAGTGGGAATATGGTGCTCCAACCTATCAACGAGAACATATTTCCTATTTTGGCTAACTATTTTTTTCTACTCTGTTTTATTAATTTCATCTATATATCTATATAGGATTAACCTAAATATTTGAAAAAGGTTTAAGTAATATCGGATCATAACAACCCATAGGGTGCTCCAACCTATCAATCAAGCATTTTGCCAAATCCCCTGCCAGTCTGAACATGGACCATTGAGGAAACAATCAATTTTTTTGACATATATGTTGAGAAACTGAGTCGAGATCCGATCCCAATTGCAACAGAATAATTACGACACTTTTTCAATTCTTTGATTTCTCAAAAACAATATCTCTTTAATTCTATAAAATGATTAACACAAATCATAATAAAACAGAAACTTAATTCGTTCCTTATTTCAAAGCTTGATAATAATCTATCACATTTCTCGAAACTAATTTGCATCAACCATCGTAGCCGTACAAATGTCCGACCTCTAATGGTATCCATTGAATGAGTTTAGAGGACTCTGTAACTGTTATAGAGAGAGTTAAACATGAAGTGTTAGTTTTATAGAGCTTAAGCCTATTTATGATAAGCTTTGGACATTTTAGTAATTTAATTGAAATTAACTAATTTCAATTAAACTTTAATTAAAATTACAAATAATTATAATTAAATACCAATTATGCCTATATAAGATTCAATATCTCATATTGATCCTTATTTATTAAATATCTCATATTTAATCATAAAGTTTCTCAAATTTTATAATCAAGTCTAACTTGATTAAATTAACTTTGCTCTCTTTAGCTCATTTTATGTACAAGACCCATTAGATTCTCAAATATGTTGGAAATGATTATAAATTCTAATTCTAATTCATAATTGGAATTAGATAAATTAAAAATCCTTTTTAATTTATCTTTAATTCTCCAATTAAGCAATTTATAATCATAGATCAAGATTGGCATCTGAAAATGCATCTTGACCACCCAAATATTTAAGAATGTCAAAGTGGTTTTGACTAACCTTTTCGTGCCTGATTTTTCTGTATAATTCAATCTTTTCATCAACCAATGTTCCAATTGGACATAGAGCATGGAACTAATATCTACTCTATTTTGAGTCCAATCATGTTAATTATCTATCATTAGCTATTAATTCAATTAATGATATTTGTAAACTATTTACAAAATATCATTCCACCTTGGCCAAGGATTTCCCGAATCAATATTAATTGAGAACAACGACATCATTATCCCTAATTACTTTAGGGTGATGAATCCTATCTTGATCAATCAACTACTTCCATATAGTTAATGCTACATCCATTAACTACCGATTAAACTACCTATGATTAAATAGATCATAAGTAGTATCAAAAATAGCCATTCCCATATAAGATAACTTTGATGACCTTAAGTCAAATGATCACTTATATAATCATCACAATAAGAATTCCATAGACATACAAGTAATGTTCCAAATAGATTTCTCATATCGAGTCTGTTTAATGAACTTGGTCTCTAATAAGCACCCACATGTTTGTTTAAGTGTCTCTATACTTTAGTCTATGAGATCGACTACTTCCTTCATAAGGAAAAACATAACATGTGCTAGTCTTTTGCATTCTATTAATATTTAATCTTAATAGAACAATAACTAGGAATAATTTAGGAACAATACATAAATGCAATATGAATCTCATAATTATAACCTCATAGTGAGCACTTACTTAAGTCTTATAACTCCATGTTTATTATCAACATAATTAAGAAAATTTTCCTAAACACATTCTTGGATCTTTAATGAGACATTAGCTCCTTATACATACCCGGTGGCTCTAATGTTCTATAGTACATTACTGTCTTGAACAATGTAAAGAAATTCTATCAAGTTCACTAAAGAACTTGTTGACCCAATTAATCATTTCTACTAAATGAAAAATGTATTATGACTCAATTAATAACCATTGTTACATTGGAACCTTTCCAATCCTAAATGATATTGTTCTAACTAAATAAACCTTAATTAGGATTTACTTCTAAAGTTATATCCTTATCATTTTGAACTCAAATATCAACTCACACATAGAGTAATAGATATCTTTAATACTTCATAAGTATCTGATGTCTCAAATATTAAAGATGTTTAGTATATTATCTATATACTTGGACTTAGAAAAAGTTAATAACGTCTAATCTATCTCTATAGATCTAATTCCCAGAATTAAGTTGTTACATTTTCATATCTAGCAAGAGTTGTTTTTGGACAATTATGTGTTCAACAATTGAAAATTAGAACTATTGTTCTCTGTGAGCAATATGTCTCTACATACTCCCACTGAAGAGGACAACTATACTCCCACTAACCTTCTTATAGACATAAATTCACAATCATCTTCAAAAACAAACTTTTTGAATTCATCATAAAATTGAAACTTTAAATGTCTCATAGCCTTTCAACTATACATAAAATTTATCATTAAAGGCATTAGTTCCAATTAGACGTAATTTTATAAGATTTGAACCTTTCAAATTCCTTCTTACTCCCAGTACTTATCTTAAGAACCATTCTCCTATAAGTATACATTGAATCAAACAATTTGTTCAATGAATCTGTATCAAACAATTTGTTCAATGAATCTGTAAGATTATATCCAATCTTTTAGATATCTCATAACCTGTTATTATCCAATTTCGTTCTAAACTTAATGGATAATGTATACTTCAACCAAGCATCACATTCTTGAATCATTAACTTTGACTCTTTCAAAAACCTAGCATTTCATATCTAATATGAAATCTTGCTAATTGATTCAATTGGAACTATTGAAGGTAAGTTACTGTATTAGGCATTGCTATAGAAGAAACAATATTGCATCCTACAATATCTTATATTGTATTTTCTTCCTTATGTAAATCCATACTTTTATGAATTTAGTTATGAAGGTATTTACTAGAGAATCTCATTCTCTATAGATAATCAAAAATTTAAAACTTGCTATAAAGATCTTATCGATGTGCTTCAACATTCTCAAAGCTTAATTTCTTATTTAGATTTAAAAAGTTTGAACTTTTCAAAATTTTAAATCATCATTTCATTTAATACGTATAACTATATCACATAAAGTCATCAGTAATATAATGAAATATAATATTATCCTTTTATGTATTTTATTCAATCCAATACATCACATGTATAAAATCTTAACAATTCCATAACATCATCATCCTTTCACCAAAGGTTGATTTGGTTATCATTTTTTTTAACTTTACAAGATTTATAAGTTCCATATGATTCATAATCAAAAGGATACATATATCCTAGTATGTAATGTTATGATTCTCGTTATGTCGATTTAACCAATATGACATAAAAGGATAATCTCGGTTGTCTAACTTTTTATTCTTGCCACTTATGTTAAGCATAAATCTCCTTTGATCCTTCACATACAAATTCTTTGTATAAAATTGGATCAACTACTTTTACTTAAAAATTTATTTCTAACCATGCATTGAACATTACAATAATGTTGAATCAAAATTCAGTATCAAATACTTATAAGCATGAATTAAAAGTAAATATGATCTCTATCATATCATATATAGGTGAGAAAAGTCATGCAATAATTTTCTTCTAATGACAACTATTATCATATGATTGCTAAGCCTTTAATTGTAGTCCACAGTTTTGTTTTTAGTAGGCTAAATTAAGTGAAACAATTTCATTAAGGTACTATACCTTTTAGCTCTACTTCCTGTAACCCTTTGCATTTTGCTATCATGGTGTTAACGTACATCATACATGTTGTTTCAAAGTTTATAAGACATTAGTTAACTCAAAATTTCATTACAATTTGTAATCTATATGATTTTGACATATCTCTAAAACTTTGTCATCGAATCCTTAATAGGGATCATAGTATAATAACATAATGGACATACAATTTTCTTTCTGACTTTTGAGAACACTGCTCAAACATAATCCTATGTCCTAGAAATTTAGTTCACTAAGTATCAACTATACTAAACAAGATAAATTCTACTTAGAACAAAATATAAAATTAAGGAAGCAAGTAATTAATTATATCCCATGACTACCAAATTTGATTAGGACTTTAATCATGTATTTTATTACTCTCACTATTTTATTTGAAATAATAGCCCTCACTACTATTCGGAAAGATTACTCTAATCTTTCTAGTGGGCTAAAATCCCATTCAAGTATAGTTGACATTGAGTTTGCTCAATAAACCAACTAGACTTAAATTAGGTAGATAACAACTTTATTAATCACATCTAATGTGACTTCTAGATCCGTTAGGTGACAACTCTTGCTAAAACATATTTAATATGCTTTTCCTAACGTTACCTCTAAAGTCATGTGATCATGAGTTTGCTCATCCAAATTACATAAATTTAATTAAGTATAACCCACTATCATAAGACTAAACATGTTTGGGTTAAAGTGGCCTTGAGTTTGCTTAACAAGCCTACAATAAACAAAACTCTGGTTTATTCTTATAATAATATAAGGCAACAATCACGTTCTCAATATGTACTTAATATATTAACAAGAGATTTAACTTCGTTTGTCTGATCAAACACAAATTACATGTAAAATATCACACATATAAAACATACAATTTAATATGCATCCAATATATATATCAACCATATAAATAAAGCATACAACTTATACACTCATAATCAAATTATATGCATAAAAAAGCAAGCTTCTTTTGATGCTAGTTATTGATCTTTATAATCTAAAATAATATTTCCAACTCTTTGGAAAAATCAAATTAGATTAAAACAATTGATTCCTAAATAAATTAAATTCCTATTCCAAATAGAATTTTAATTTGATTTGAAAACTATTTTCAAATCCAATTGAAAACTATTTCCAACTATCTTGACTCCTTTAATAAAATTTAATTAAAAAATTCAATAAATTATACTTCTTATTTATTATAATTTAGAAAAACTATTTTTCAAAATTATATAAATAACATATTCTAATCTAATTAGAAGACTATTTCTAATCTCATTTGAAATTACTTTTCCTTAATTAGAAAACTATTTTCTAAAATTAAATGTAACTACTTTCAAAATTAAATAAAACACTTTTAAATCTAATTAAGAAAGTCTTTATATTATTTATTTAGAGATTAATTTCTTAATAAATTATAAAAACCTTTCTTTAATAAATTAGAAAACTATTTTTTCTCAATTAATAAATGAAAATACTTTTCAAAATTTAATCAAGAAAAACACTTTTTTCTAAAATCAAGAATCTTATTATTTATAAATAAAGAAATAATTTCTAAATAAATTAAATAATAATTCTCTAAACAAATAATATCATAAAATTTAATTTATCTCAATAAAATTGAAATAAACAAATTTGATTAAGAAACATTTTTCTCAATTATTTAAGAAAACACTTTTCTTAATTTTAAGGAGTCTAATTAATTAATTTCAATCTAATTGAAACTAATTAATCCTTTTTTTAGAAACTAATTTCCTATTTAATTAATTTCAATCTAATTAAAAACAATTAATTCTAGTTTAAGAAACTGTTTTTCTAAAATTGATTAGGAATCAATATAATTATTATTCTTAAACATATTAAGAAAAATAATTACTTTAATTTTAGAATTGAATTTTATATTTAATATAATTTAATAATTCAACTTTTGAAAAATTAAACTAAATTCCAAAACAATCCTAATAAAATCGACCGTTTGAAAACAATTCTCAAACAATTAGAATTAAATTTATTAAGGATTTTATCCTATTTACTTTTAATAAAATCACTTTAATATTTTTTTAAAAAAAGTTAAAAGGCTTAATTACTGCAATGCACGCCTGCAGTCAACTAGCCATTGACAGTTCACAGATCTCACGTGCCCATCATCTACCCTACAAACGTTTCCCAATTTGTTTTCTTCCCACGATTCTGAGCACTAGAAACTCCCCTCTCCCACGATTCAACAAGTTTCCATGTTTACCCGACCATCAGGTAGTGCTCCTGAACTGTCCACAATGATGAACCGATGTCTTCACACTGCGAAGCTTCTCACCGTCGCTACCTATTTACTCCCTGTTTCTCTTAGCCGTTGGCACCTTCCCACCATCTCGCTATAGGTATTAATCGCCCTTTAGCGGGCGTCACCAATGCTTCGAAGATTTTACACCAGTGGCAAGACCACTGGTTTTGTCGCCAGTGAGATGCCTTAAAAAAGGCAACAATCACAAGCACAAGCAAAAACATAAACATAAACATAAATATAAGGGATAACAAAAGGTAGTAAATGCAAAGGCAGTAGATTAAAAAAAAAAACCCAATCTCTAGATTCAAAACCTAGAAACACTAGCAATACAAAATGGAAAACATATGAAAAACAAATTTTTTTCAGATCTGAGCAATACACAGAGAAAAATGCATATTGTTGTTTTTCTAGAACCAAGGGCAGATGCAATTAGTTCAGAATAAATGCATACACTCGTGAAAGCAATTTCCAAAAATAAACAAAGGCGTAGTTTCGCTATTGTTTAGAAACATACAACAAGTAAAGGAGACGCGCAATTAAAAATTCCAGAAACCAATTTCTGGAAGCAAGAACAATGAGATGCGGTTCTATTTAGAATCTTTCGTCAACAATCAGAACAATTCTGGGTTCAGAATATAAAATGTTCATATCTTAATTCAATTCCAAAATCACACGATCAACAATAATCAAAAACTTTTAACCAAATCATAGAATTAAACTTTGGCTCTGATATAACTGTTGAGAAACTGAGTCGAGATTCAATCCTGACCACAACGAAATAATTATGAAACTTTTTTGATTCTTTGATTTTCCAAAAATCAAGATCTCTTTAATTCTATAAAATGATTAACATAAATTATAATAAAGCAGAAACTTAATTCGTACCTTATTTCAAAGCTTGATAATAATCTTGTTACATCCCTCAAACCATTCCTGAAACTGATTTGCATCAACCACCGTAGCCGCACAAACGTCCGACCTCTAATGGTATCCACTGAATGAGTTAAGAGGACTCTGTAACTGTTATAGAGAGAGTTAAGCATGAAGTGCTAGCTCTATAGAGCTTAAGCCTATTTATAATAAGCTTTGGACATTTGAGTAATTTAATTGAAATTAACTAATTTCAATTAAACTTTAATTAAAATTATAAATAATTCTAATTAAATACCAATTATG
>JAOSBN010000178.1:7097420-7109997 GCA_027563595.1 Erythroxylum suave | reverse complement strand
ATTCAATATCTCATATTGATCCTTATTTATTAAATATCTCATATTTAATTATAAAGTTTCTCAAACTTTATAATCAATTCCATCTTAATTAAATTAACTTTGCTCTCTTCAACCCATTTTATATGTGAGACCCATTAGGTTCCCAAATATATTGGCAATGATTATAAATTATAATTATAATTCTAATTCATAATTGGAATTAGATAAATTAAAACTCCTCTTTAATTTATCTTTAATTCTCCAATTAAGCAATTTATAATTATAGGTCAAGATTGACATCTGGAAATGCATCGCGACCACCCAAATATTTAAGAATGTCAAAGTGGTTTTGACTAACCTTTTCGTGCCTAATTTTTCTGTATAATTCAATCATTTCATCAACCAATATTCTAATTAGACATTGAGCATGGAACTAATATCTACTCTATTTTTATTCCAATCATTTTAATTCTCCATCATTAGCTATTAATTTAATTAATGATATTTGTAAACTATTTACAAAATATCATTCCACCTTGGCCAAGGATTTCCCGAATCAATATTAATCGAGAACAACGGAACATTATCCCTAATTACTTTAGGGTGATGAATCCTATCTTGATCACTCAACTACCTCCATATAGTTCATGCTACATCCAATAACTACCGATTAAATGACCCATGATTAAATAGATTATAAGTAGTATCAAAACATAGCAATCTCCATATAAGATAACTTTGATGACCTCAAGTCAAATGATCACTTATATAATCATCACAATGAGAATTCCATAGACATACAAGTAATGTTTCAAATGAATTTCTCATATCGAGTCTGTTTAGTGAACTTGTTCTCTAACAAGCACTCACACGTTTGTTTAAGTATTTCTATAAGATCGACTACTTTCTTCATAAGAAAAAATATAATATGTTCTAGTCTTTTTGCATTCTATTAATAGCACAATGACTAGGAACGATTTAGGAATAAAACATAAATGTAATATAAATCTCATAATTATAATCTCATTATAATTTTATTTGCAATGTACAATTATCCTATGAACTGTACCATATACATCTAAACATGTACAAGATAAAGAATGCCTTTATATAATTTGTCACTAAACCATAACTAAAATGATTGGTTGTAGGGCATAAACTAATAATATATAACAACGCTGAAGTGAAGTGACTTGTGGAAGTAGCTAGGTTCTATACATCTCTGCCAAAGTGACGTCGACTCCATCTTATAATTTTGAGCTAGAATCTACTTCTTCAACCACTAAGATCCCCGGAGTGTATGAACCACGGGCCAATGTATATTTCTTCACGTGATATTGAAGTTATCATCAATTCGTCTTAATTTTTCCAAATTTCTTCCCAAGAAATTAAATATGTATATATAAAAAAAGAAACACAAAATATTCGTTCACATTAAAGTATAGGCAATTTAGTGCCTATTTGGTTAAGTTTTTGGAGAGTGAATAAGTATTTTTTTTACCACGAAAGCTTTTTTTTAAGAAAAATGAGTGTTTTGTTATAAAATGAAAAAGTATTTTTTTAAATATATATAACTTTTTTAGCAGCTAAAATAAGCTTTTTAAGAAGCTCAAATTTGGAGCTTTTCAAAAAAATAATTTTTCAGATAGATTTTTCAGATCAATTAACGAGTCGATTTTTTAGTTTCTTTTACCATTATGCTTTACACATAATTTTCACAATATCCGCAAATACATTTTCACGTTTATTTTGAGATTTATATAATATTATTTAAATTTTTATATGTTTTAATATTTATTTTTGATATTATTTTTACTTATATTATAATCCATACAAAAGATTTGGTTAGATGTATTTTTATTTATTTTTCATATTGTTTAATATATTTTAAATAATTTTTATATACATAATTAATTTTTATTATAAAATAAAATATAGTTAAAATTAAAAGTATTTTTTATTTTTATATTACCAAATAATCTATTGTATGAAGTTCTTAAAAAAAAAAAACCTCTATTTTAAATGACAGCCACATAGTCAATTAATTTCTTACAAAAGTTCCTTTCAGAAAAGTTTTACTTATGCACTTAGATTGTTGACAAACTTTTTAGTATTATAGCCGATTCCTTTGTTTGAAGTTATCAGAAACCCCAATGCCTTGGACACTGGAACTCAAAAACTCATCATCTTGATGTGATTTCATGATTCAACTGAATACTTGCGAATCCTGAATCTGCCGTAAGCGTCATAAATCGATAATGGTGGGTTAGAATCAATCGGTTTTTGGAACCTTGCATGTTGTTTCTATGCTTCGAGCGGCAACAGAAAGCTTAGGTTTGATATATTTTATGCAGTTCACTTTCTTTCCTCATTTTTTTTTGATATAGTTGCATAGTGAAGTGTGGAAGTTTTGATGGAGTTGGCTAGATAAAACCAATGAAAGTAACTTCCATTGAGTCCGCGTCAAGGAAATCGTTGTATCGAAGGCATATCCTTCACATATTCTTCTATGATCTTCTCAATCAAATATAGTTTAATATAATTTTACATACAACCACCGGCGTTGGCCCACCACGCGCGGACTTAGTTGTGCTAACTATAAGTTGCTAACAAAGTGCAACAGATTATAAGACATATAGAACTGATCATTAGAAGTTAAAGCACATTAAGATAGGGCAAAATGGTATCTCACGATCATGAGAAAGGAAGTGAGGAGATGAAAGAACCAAGAGTGGTTGTGAAGGATGAGGACGAGAAGGATATTATCGTGGAAAAGAAGCAGCAGACTTTACCATTTCACAAACTATTAAGCTACGCTGATGCAATGGATTGGACACTAATGGCATTAGGGACTTTAGGTTCCATTGTCCATGGCATGGCTCAACCTGTGGGATATATGTTGCTAGGCAAAGCCCTCGATGCATTTGGAAACAACATTAAAGATACTCAAGCCATGTCGAAAGCTATCTTCCGGGTTAGTCAATCATATGTTGTTTGTGATCTTCATGTGTGATGTTTCCATGCTTGCCTGTTTGTTCTGTTTATAACATTATCAATGTTAGAAATACTGAAACTTATCATTTGAATCTTAAAAGCCACACATTAGTTTTTAACTATTCGCTCTGTCTAGGTTGTTCCATATGTGTGGTACATGGCTGCTGCAACCTTTCCAGCTGGAATACTGGGTACTTCTCATTTCCTCAAAGAGTTTCAGTTCTTCGGTTATTGTATATTAAATTCTTTTGGCTGCAGAGATTGGATGCTGGATGTATACAAGCGAAAGACAGTTATCACGTTTAAGATTAACATTCCTGAAAGCAGTGCTTAACCAGGAGATTGGAGCATTCGATACGGATTTAACTAATGGAAAAATAATTACCGCTGTTACCAGCCACATGAGCGTTATACAAGACGCATTAGGAGAAAAGGTACATGTGCAATTATTATATATGGGTATACTGACAGTCCCAGGCAGCATTTCGTAGCCAGCTATAGATCTGACTCTCTCCATATAACTAACTATATAGATGCAGTCATGACTTGGGTCTTAACTAATTTCTAACCTAAGTGTCAATTCCATTATCAGTTGGGACATTTTCTGTCAAGCTTTGCGACATTCTTTTCCGGAGTCTTCATTGCCGGGATAAGTAGCTGGGAAGTGGCTTTGCTAAGCTTGTTTGTTGTTCCTATAATTCTTGTTATTGGAGCTACATACACAAAGAAAATGAACATTATCTCCGCAAAGAAAATGGTTTATCTTTCCCAAGCGGCATCGATGGTTGAACAGGTATATAACCAACATCAAAAACATAGATTTATTCTTAATATCTTGATGGCTTTTGTTTTAAATCAATATGTGTAACTATATATGACATGCAGAACATATCTCAAATCAGGACAGTGTTTGCTTTTGTGGGGGAGAGTAGTGCAGTCAAATGCTTTTCAGAATGCATGGCCAGATATGTTTCTTTAGGCAAATTAGAAGCCTTGATAAAGGGAATTGGAACAGGGATGTTTCAGTCTGTGACTTTCTGTTCTTGGGCACTCATCATATACGTTGGAGCAGTTGTAGTCACTGCTAGGAGGTCAACAGGTGGAGATGTCATAGCTGCTGTCATGTCCATACTCTTCGGAGCTATGTAAGTGCGTTAGTGTGGTGACATGAGATAAATCATATGTAGATACATATGTTGATCAAGCAAAAATTGTTATGTCACAGATCACTCACATACGCAGCTCCAGACATGCAAGTTTTCAATCAGGCAAGAGCTGCTGGAAAAGAGGTTTTCGAGATTATAGAAAGGAAATCTCTTACAAGTAGTTACAATAATAACGACTTGTCTCCAAGGGAAAGAAAACACGCAGCGACCGTGGACAACGTCGAAATTAAAGGCAACATTGACATACGTGGTGTCCACTTTGCCTACCCATCTCGGCCGGAGACAACGATCCTTACGGACTTCTCCCTGTTCATTCCGGCTGGAAAAATGTTGGCCTTGGTCGGTAGCAGTGGGTGTGGAAAGAGTACAGTTATGTCCCTAGTTTCAAGATTCTACGATCCCATCAAAGGTTTGCAGTTTCTCCACCAACTTAAATCAAAGCTTCATGTATTTTCATTATTTTTTCAAGGAAGTGATCGCTATCTTTAATTTAATCTCACAAGTTTATTGCGGTTGAATAATGTCACGTTTGTACCAGGGGAGATATTAATCGACAATTACAACATTGTGGATATGGATTTGAAGTTTCTAAGGAAGAACATTGGAGCAGTGTCTCAGGAACCGTCTCTTTTTGATGGAAGTATAAAGGATAACCTGAAAGTAGGAAACATGGAAGCCGATGATCAACAGATCCAAAGTGCCGCAGAGATGGCCAACGCCCACTCCTTTATTTCACAACTACCTGATCGCTACCTCACACAGGTCGTGTTACGTGCTACCTATACTATACTAATATGCTTCGTGGTACAAGATGATCATCTTATAATTCATTTCTCCTACTGGCCGGTCACCTTTAACAGATTAAGAAAGACCATATTACTGCGAAGATATTAAAAAAGATGCAAACAAGCTGATGTATAAGCTATTGCTACATAAATATGAGAAAAAAATCAGAACATTCATGCGAATAAATTAAATTAGCAAAACTACAGGAAAACAAAACTTAAGTACATGACTAGCCAGAGTGTTGTGGTTAATTTTGTAGCTTATTTGACCTGAATCTTGCAATATGAAAGTTCTCCCTAATTGAAAAAAGAAATTCGAAAGACCCTTTTTTTTTTATCGAGTAATTATTAATCACTGACTAAAGCCACCAAAAAAGGGAAACAGGTAGGCCAAAGGGGCGTACAATTATCTGGAGGACAAAAACAAAGAATTGCCATAGCTAGAGCCATTTTGAAAAATCCTCCAATTCTTTTGCTTGATGAGGCCACAAGTGCACTTGATTCAGAGTCGGAGAAGTTGGTCCAAGATGCTCTTGAGAAGGCTATGAAGGGAAGGACAGTGATCTTGATTGCACATAGAATGTCAACCATATTAAACGCAGATATCATTGCAGTTGTAGAGAATGGCCAAGTTACAGATACAGGAACTCATCACAGCTTGCTAGAAACTAACAAGTTTTATTATAATTTATTTAGCATGCAGAATCTCAGCACTGACTCAAGGTAATTGCTTGATTGGCTTCATTCTGTTATCAAACTTATAACTTTCTGCAGAAAATCTAGCAAAATTCTTTGTTCTAACTTCAAGAAGATGAATTTAGTGAAATAGTTCCAGATTCTATACGTACAAACAAACAGCCCTTGCCTCTACAAGTCATTGAACAACAGGACAAATATAGAGAACCCACGCCTTTTGCTAGCAGCACAAACAAGGAGGGGGAGCAGAAGACAGGCATGGTAATAAAAAAGTCAGCTATATTCTTCAGGCTCTGGTTTGGCTTGCATAAGGGAGAACTTGTGAAGACAGTTATTGGCGCCATTGCTGCAGCATTTTCTGGTATCTCAAAGCCTGTTTTTGGATACTACATTATAACTGTAGGCGTAGCTTACTTCGACCCCAACGCCAAACAAGAAGTGGGAAAGTATTCTATCATCTTTTTTGTGGTAGGACTGCTTTCAATGCTCACTAACACCTTGCAGCATTACTTCTTTGGAGTTGTTGGCGAAAAAGCTACGGCGAACCTCAGACAAGCACTATATTCAGGTATTATTTCACTTAAATACTCCCATTTGCTTTCCGAATTCTCTCACGCACACTTACACCCATTATTCATGGCCGGCAGGTGTACTACGCAATGAACTAGGATGGTTCGACAAACCTGAGAACAGCGTTGGGTCACTTACTTCCCGCATCATTCACGACACTTCTGTGGTCAAAACCATAATCTCAGATCGTATGTCTGTAATTGTCCAATGCATCTCCTCCATACTGATTGCAACAGGTGTGAGCATGTATGTTGACTGGAGAATGGGTCTGGTAGCTTGGGCAGTTATGCCTTGCCACTTTATAGGCGGACTGATTCAAGCCAAATCTGCGAAAGGGTTTTCAGGAGACTCTGCCGCTGCACATCAGGAAGTCGTTGCACTTACCTCAGAGTCTGTAGCCAACATCAGAACCATCGCATCTTTTTGCTATGAAGAGCATATTCTTAGGAGGGCTAAAATATGCCTAGAAGGTCCAAGAAAGAAGAGCAGGTGGGCAAGCGTCAAGTATGGACTAATTCAAGGTGTCTCCCTTTGCTTATGGAATATTGCTCATGCTGTTGCTTTGACGTACAGCGCAATTCAGATCTCTCAACAGACTGCCGACTTCGAAGATAGCATAAGATCATACCAGATTTTCTCCCTAACAGTGCCTTCAATTACAGAGCTGTGGACACTGATCCCCGCCGTCATATCTGCCATCAGCGTGCTAACTCCAGCATTTGAAACCCTTGATAGGGAGACTGAGATTCCACCAGATGCACCAGATGGTTCTGCTCCTGACAGGAGGATTACAGGAAGTGTTGAATTCCAGAATGTCAATTTTAAATATCCACTCAGACCAGAAGTAACTGTTCTCAACGACTTCAGCTTGCAGATTGGACCCGGATTTAAGTTGGCCCTTGTTGGGCCCAGTGGAAGTGGAAAGTCCTCAGTTTTGGCGCTTCTGCTCAGATTCTATGATCCTGGAGAAGGAAGAGTTCTAATCGATGGGAAGAACATAAAAGAATACAACCTGAGAAATCTGAGGACACAAATAGGGTTTGTACAACAAGAGCCACTTCTTTTTAGTTCCTCAATAAGAGACAACATAAGATATGGCAATGAAATTGCTTCTGAATTGGAAATAGTGAAGGTGTCGATGGAAGCGAATATACATCAGTTCGTCAGTAATTTGCCTGATGGATATGACACAGTTGTTGGGGAGAAGGGCTGCCAACTTTCAGGTGGACAAAAACAAAGGATAGCCATTGCTAGAACTCTACTAAAGAGGCCTGCAATTTTGCTCCTGGATGAAGCAACAAGTGCCCTAGATGCTGAGTCTGAGAGATCTATAGTGATTGCTCTAGAAACACTAAACTCAGACAGCAAGGGGAGCTTGATGTACAGCACAACACAGATAACAGTTGCACACAGGCTTTCAACGGTGAAGAATTCGAATACAATAGTTGTAATGGATAAAGGTAAGATTGTTGAGATAGGTTCCCACTCCACTCTTATTGCATCATCTGAAGGAATGTATTCAAAATTGTACCAGCTTCAGAGTTTGACAGAAAGTTAATTGTATCCATGATTCTATTCCTTTAAGATATCAGAGTCAGTTTTGAGAAACCTAATGGAAATGACAACCATACTTCTTTAAGGATTTTAGTAAATGGAATTTGTGTAGGGATCATATTCAAGTCTAGAAGCAAAAACTAAACTTGAGGTGAGGCATCAGAGTTCCGTGAACCTAGGATCTTCAACTGTACCATTCCATCTTCTGTTCCATTGCAATTCCAGGATCTATTAACACAACTGGTAAATGAACACAACATCAAGCCTTCTCATGAGGCAATCAAAACAATCCTTTTCTTTTTAACTACATAAGCATTTTCATCCAAACACCGTCCTTCAATGCCTTCTCTAATCCTCTATATTTATATCAGAGGTGCAATAATAAACTCATCACCAAAGCAAAACATGAAGCCCCGGCATTTACCTACCAAAAGGAGTAGCAATAAAGCAAATATCCTACAATTCCGGCCTACTGCATTCTACTCATGCTATGGAGGATTTTGATAAAGCAAACAAATGCAATAGATACTTTTAATTTGAATAAAACGATAGGAGCTTGTCGAAGTTTTAAACAACAATAGAAGTCTGCAAAGCACGAGGAGCATGTTATGCGATAGGACCCTGTTTAAGCAATAGGAGCCTATTAAGTGATAAAAACCTGTTAAACGACAGGAGCCTACCAAAGGATAAATCTAGTTAAGACAATTTAAAACAAAAGGTTCCTGTTAAAATGAAAGGAACCTTTAACAAGTTGAAAACAGAAAAAATTAATTATAAAAGTGAAGGAGCCTCTTGCTGAAATGAACATACATAATATAATACGGAAATATAAAAAAATAAAGAGAGAGAGAGAAGAAGGATGCAGTCAATTTATATTGGTTCGGCTTACAACTCATTCTTAGGTATATTCCCTAAGTATCTAACTTGAGTGTTTCACTATGAAAATCCAAGTAGTAATTTGATGAGCTTCCTCAAGCTCACCAGCACATATTTTTCAAAGTTCTCTATCCTTCCATACTAGCAGTATTTTTTGAGTCTCTAAAAGCTCACAAGTACAAATTTTTCAAGGTTCTCTAACCTTCTATACTAGTAGTATTTTGCTAGCCTCTATAAGCTCTCAACAAATGAAGAAGTAATTTGTTTCATATGAGCTTCAATGATCTCTCACAAAAAGAATTGTTGCTTTTGAAGTATTTGAAAGATTTTGGCTTGTCTCTATTAGATTAATTTTAATAATCAATATGGCTCATATCACTGTAATGGATTATAATATTAAGGTAGGCCCAAAATAATAGTTATTAGGCTTGTTAAAGATAATTAGAATTATTAAGGTTAATTAACAATAGCCCTTCCCTCTCCCTTCAATAGTAGAACGTTAAAAAGATATCAAAGTATAGAGTTCTTGCACCATTGAGAGAACGAAGAAAAGTAAGAAAGCGAGAGTGGATAAACTGTGATCAAGAACTTTAGTAGATATGGATTCGAGTTTGTCTTTATATTGTTCAACGATCCATAAAAGTTTTACAATTGGTATCAGAGCCTGTATTGTATTGTTTGTTTTTGTGTATGGCATGTTGTTTTTCTGTATTGTCATGGAATGAAGCTATAACCTATTGATTTGTTCTAATATTCCCATACGTTTCCAAAACTTGTTTTTCGGTGTTAATTTCCTGCTGTTGGACATGATGCCATCGTCCAACATATTTATGGTTGTTGAGAAAGAATCGAAAGGCTTGGTTCTTGAAACACAAGGCTTGGTCTTCCCATGATTTGCATAAACGAACTCGTGTTTGCTGTGTTCTAGTTCTACAAAGACATGTGGTTATGGTTGTTGAAAACAAAACAACAAAAACAAAGGCTTGGGTTTTAAAACGAAAGTTGGTTATTGAAACTAAAAGGTTGGTTATTACCGTGATTTTCTTAAACTAATATTGAAGATATGTTTCTATGGTATGATGAAAGCCTACGAAAGAACGACATTGGGATGTTATGTAATATCGAGGCAATCTATTAAATAATGAAAAAAACACGAAAAACTAGTCCAAGTCAGCCGGAGTAGGAAGATGGGGCACGTGAAAAACACACACCCCATCTGACAACAAACTACATGCACCTACCACTGCAGTTTTTTATCGCCACTGTAGTCGCCCAGAGCACCTGCTGGCGCACGCACCAGATAAGGCTTTATGGCCCAAAACATGATTTTGGGTTGGTTTTTGGTCCTTTGGCCCGTTAAAGGATCAGATTGGGTTATTAAATGATTATGCCATAATTATATGGTTTTAAATCCATGTTTATATTATGCAACCTTAATTATTAAGTAATTAAACTTTGGACTTTAACCCTAAGTAAAATGTTGGCTCTGGGTCTCCGTTCTTATTTTATGACATCAAGGTGCCATAATTTGAGTATTTTTAAAATAAAATAATCATAAATAAAATAAATAATAAAATAAGGAAATTTTAATTATATTTATCCTTAATACCAAATTTTAATAAAATTTAATTCCTTGGAGGAAGCAAAATAAATACATAACAATTAGAATAAAGGGCCTAGAATAAGCCTGACATGTAAATAACTTGAAAGACATCATGGAGGAACCCCCTTCTTAATATATACTAATAAAATAAAATAAAATAAAATGATAGCTAATAAATAAATGGATAAATAATAATTATATTAAATAAATAAAATTCATAGGAGAAGTAAAAACAGTACCCAACAATTTAATTAAAAATATCATAGCATAAAGTGGGCATAAAGTAAATTGATTTAGGTGTTAAGTGAATGAAGAGCAAATGAATTAAGGGACTAAAAGCAAATTTCATAAGAGGAAGAGTCACAGGCAGACTCTTCACTCACGCCTGTGAGAGATAAGACAAAGAGGAGTGGATATATATATATAATGGCATAAAGTGGGCCTAAATAGAAAATATTCAATTGGGTATTAAATGTATGAACAGTAATTGAATTTAATGGATTGGAAGAAATGCAAGAGGAAAAAGTCACAGGCGTGAGTTTCATCTCTCATGCCCATGAGAGAGGGGCGTCAACAGGGGTGAAAAATCATGGGGAGTCGCGATCATGCTTCGTAACGATCACGACTTCCCAATTATGCACCCTCACTTCTAAACAACATAACTTTCAATCCAAAAGTCTAAAAATTACAAACTTTATGTCGTTAGAAAACTAAGAAAATAATCCAAAATTTTCATGAAGAAGTTTTGTCTAATTCACTCTGTATAGATATAGTTTAATCCTTTAAGTAAAGAATACCAATTCAGTCAAAATTTTGTGCTACTACCTATACTAATACCAATAATGCTATCTTATAAAGGCCATAACTTTTGCGTCTGAAGTTCAAAAATTTCAATCTTTATATCATTATAAAGCTAAAAGAATAATCTACAACTTTTAAGCAGACCACTTAACCTAATTCTGCCTATATCAATACAGTTTATTCCTTGAAGTTTCGGCTCACATTATGCCCTTATTCTCTGTTTTCATTTATCTATCAGCCTACATTTTCATTGCAAATTCCAAAAGACCCGAAACCATCTTTCAATTCCATACATACATAATTCCTTTATTAATCGATTTAATCCAGATAAGTCTATCCAAAGGTCTCCCAACATCTAACAAATTTATTTTCAACACCAAGCCATCTTAACAGAAGAGAGAATTTGCACACATACATATAAGAGAAACTGTGCAACTTTCACTATCAATTTGCAGCAAACCAAATTGATACACATCTTCATACTTCATATTAGAATACCATATCAATATCATAATTATAAAACACAATTAGAAATGTTTATGCTGATATGCTTCTAAGATCACCAAAAATGATCCACACTAACTTAGTTACAAAAAGTTTAGAATTCCTGGAGATTTGCCAAAACTTTGCAAGGCTCAGTAATGATCTGCTGATTTTTCACTTGAAGAGTATAAAATTTGTGGGGTAAGCTGAGAAGCTCAGTCGCTAATATGTTTATAGCTAGCGATAATGAATCATATATAATTCCAGCACACACACACACACACATATATATTAGCGTTATTTTGAATTTCAACAGATCACAACATTCATAATCTAAATTTGAAAATTTTACATAAACATGGAATACTTCATCTCACAAATCAAATTACAAAAAATTCAATTTATAATCAAACCATGAAACTCAATCATGCTTTATACTCAACAATTCAAAATGCATTGCACAAACATAATGGCTTGAGAGTTCTGTGGAACGAAACGGAGAAACCGAAGTTTACATCTTGAAACAAAACGAGTCCTATTTCTCAGGATCTTGTGGTCTCAAGCGGGCAGCCGGATGAAGGCTATAGGTTATCATGCACGTGACTAACAAAACGGATTCCTCCCTTGCCCACATAAGCAGATTTTAAATACATACATTTCATAACATATTCATGCTTTCATGCTTCTAAATTTTCTGTTTTTCATTAACACAAAAGCAACAGAATTCTTACAAAGCAGCATGATATAAATTCACAAAACATTTTTCCTACATTCACAATTAGTAAAAACAAACATATTTAATATACATACACACAATTATTTTAGCTCATTATCACTAAAACCATAAACATATTTCCCACCTATTTATTTAATACTTCCAAGAGTCAAGCTTGCTCTTCTCCTTGCTCTTGACTTCGACTAGCTTGATTCCCTAAGAACAAATATATTTTCATTTAATCAACACACACGTATGAAGCTTTCCTTAAACCTAGCTATCCATGAATAAGCTTAAGCTTAATCTATTTTTGATTTATCTAACTAGAAAAACTAAGATCTAGTTATGTTTATAA